>JAPKLW010002473.1:34776-84472 GCA_026898455.1 Plectranthus barbatus
TTGCTCACATCTTTGGAAATTAAATTGGGATTGAATTGCATGAAAGCGTTGTTTGTTTAATATTCAAAGTGGATCGCCCTGGAATCCTATTTTCTCATTGTTTTCTAAAATCTTTAATTAAACCTTTTTATTTTATTATTGCTTTTAAATCAATTAGTTTAGATAAAACCAAACTTTGTTTATGATTTGCCTGGATAGTAGTAAGATATCTACGTTTTAGTGCTTGGTTGTGTTTCGAGCCTGCAGTCCTTGAGTTCGATAAATTATTACTTGCCCTCTGCAGTGGTCTGTACACTTGCAGCTATAGTGCGTCGCAAAACGCGCTATCACCGGCGTTCTATCTCACATCTTAGGTTATTTTATCGTTATTGGCTCCGATCTAGATCTGTAGATCAAACGGTGAAATCAGGTATTCTCTAATCCATCCTCTGCAATTAATATTGTAGGAGCATGCATAGGATCGCATAGTTTATTTAATTGAAATTTGTTCCTCATATCCTAAGAGCGATCCTTGGCAAGTATTTCATTAATGGCAACTCGTGTTTTCTATCGTAGACTCAAACCCTACAGTGATCCAGGCTGTTTCACCATCCTAGTTGAGATCGGGGGATTTAAGTTCGAGAAGGTGTTGTGCGACACTGGTTCCAGTATCAACCCGATGCCCTTCTCTATCTTCCAGCGCCTCAAGATTGGAGGGTTGAGGCCGACCACTATCACATTGCAGATGGCAGACCAATCTGTTGAAGGGATTCGCAAACTGAATCACGAAGTCCGTTTGCCAAGGATCGTTAATTGGGATATCAAAATAAATTGCTATGCCTATGAATAATCCTAGAATGCTCCTATATTATTATGCATAAGAAGGTTTATGCGGAATACCTGGATTGATGAACTCTGAAGAACGAGTGCGCGGAGATTCCTCTTGATCTTTTCCCACGCACAAGGATTTAATTTCCTAACAGATTGAGGAAATTAATCTATGAAAATAATAATGATATTTTCGAAAAACAAGGAGAGAGAGAGGAAGAAGAATCCTCCTGATCTGATCTTCTGATCTGTATCCCAACTCAATCTGAATATCTGGTGAAGATTCCCTTCAGATTCCCTGCCCGGTTGAGAAGCAGAATTTCCTCCTCGTTCTCAGATCTAGTTGATCACCACAGCTCCCAAATCCTGGTTTGCTTTGTGCAACTTATGATCTTGTGGTGTTTTAAGATCTGAGGAACTGAGGCCTATTTATAGGAAAATACTGGACTCCTATTGGGCTTGAGTTTCATGGGCCAGACCAGGGACCAAAATGCAAATAGCAAATAAGGTCTATCAATTAATTAATTCTCATATTCAACCCAGAATATAATTAATTAATTAATATTGATTCATTCCACCAGAGAATCAATACTGTCCTACCTATTTGCTACCACGTTTTGAGGTACGGGTTGCATGGGCTCGGTATATCCCCACATTTAAGGTTACATACATTCGTTAATTAATTTAAGCTCTGACAAGCTATTTAATTAATTAACATCTTTTATTCCTAAATCAATTCACTAAAATCTTTTCACTTATGCTTGAACTTAATCAGCCTACAGGACTTTAGCATAACGAACCTTTTGAGCTGTTCAGGGAATGTCACCATCCTATACTGGATGTGGTTACCTAGTTCTAGTACCAGACAGTCATACACAAACTGCTATCACCAAAGATATAGATATACAAGCTCAACTAGAGCCTTGCACTGCAACTCAAAGTAATACACAATCTGCATATACTTCTGTACCTTTATGTAGGCTTAGGATCTCATCAAGCCATAGAGATCTAGATTCTTTTAATGTCAGATAAAAGAATCGAACTCGACTTAGGTCCTTATCAATGTGTGCCCCACACCAGCATACCAAGCCATCCAAGATAAGATGCTTATTACTGCGTATGCTGCAGCCTACACCGACAGTTTATCCTGGAACTATCTCAGTTGTGATAACTATTTATATCTCGCTAGGTCAAACGATCCATACGATCTTCCGTGATCTTCTACACACCATATGATCTCCCTATCGACGAGATAAGAGGATAATATCGTTCGCGACATATGTTTGTTAATTCAGACAGGAGATATACATACAACATTTATGATTCCCAGTAAATTAACCAATCGACCTGTACATAATATACCAATCATAATGCTTTCAGTATATAAATCCATCAATCTCCCACTTATACTCAAAGCATTATACAGGTGCTTTCCAGAGTATAACGCATCTAAACTAATCTAGCTATTACATCAAACATTCTACGTAGATATCTTTGCCCTCAGCCCAAGGTTACGTACATGCATCTCGTAGACCTTCTGAGGTAGAGCCTTTGTGAATGAATCCGCTAGATTATTTTTTGTGTCAATCTTCTCTACTAGCACATCACCCCTTGCTACGGTCTCTCGTATAATATGGTACTTCCTTTCAATATGTTTTGTTGCTCTGTGAGTTCGTGGTTCCTTTGAATTAGCCACAGCTCCCGAATTATCACAATATATTGTGATTGTCTTGGGCAGCTTAGGAATTACGTCTAAATCCAGAAGGAAGTTTCAAAACCATACTGCTTCTTTCGAAGCTTCAAAAGCTGCCACATATTCTGCTTCCATGGTGGTGTCCGCAATGCACTTCTGCTTTGCACTCCTCAATGATATGGCCCCACCTCCCAATGTAAACACATAGCCAGAGGTGGACTTCTTTTCATCTCGGTCTTCCTGGAAATCCGAATCAGTATAACCCACAGAGCACAACTCCTTACACTGATAGACGAGACAGTAGTCTCTAGTCCTTTTCAGGTATTTGAGCATGTGCTTTACCGCGGTCCAATGCGCCTGTCCAGGGTTAGACTGGTATCTCGCTACCATGCCTACAGCAAAGCAGATATCTGGCCTCGTACATAGTATTGCATACATGAGGCTCCCCATGGCTGATGCATACGGCACGTTCCTCATTTCATCTTTCACCTTTTGTGTCATCGGACACTGATCCTTGGAAAGATATATGCCATGTCTGAAGGGTAACAGACCTTTCTTGGCAGTTTGCATGCTGAAACGGGCAATCACAGTATCCACATATGATCCTTAAGACAAGGTCAGCATCCTTTTATTGCGCTCCCGCAATACTTTTACCCCTAGGATGTATCCTGCCTCCCCAAGGTCCTTCATATGAAACTGCTCGAATAACCACCCCTTTATGCCCGACAATACTTCCACATTGTTGCCAAATAGGAGAATATCATCTACATAAAGTGCAAGGAATACCACGCTTTCGCTGACACATATACGGTACACGCAACTCTCGTTTGAGCATTGTGAAAATCCATAGGATTTAATCACTTCATCAAAACACAGATTCCATGACCGTGAAGCTTGTTTAAGTCCATACAACGACTTCCTTAGCTTCCAGACCAAATGTTCTTCGCCCTTCTGCACATAACCTTCTGGTTGTTGCATATAGATGTCCCTACCTTCTTCAAGGTACCCGTTTAGAAACGTGGTTTTGACATCCATCTGCCAAATTTCTAGGTCCTTATGTGCTGCTATGACTAGGAGTATACGAATGGACTTAAGCATGGCTACCGGTGAGAAGGTCTCGTCATAGTCTACACCTTCTTTCTGACTATAACCCTTCGCCACCAGCCTTGCTTTGAAAGCTATAATTTCACCATCCGCTCCTTTCTTTCTTTTGTATACCCATTTGTACCCTATGGCTCGACAACCATTTGGTAAATCAATTTTCTGGTATACATCCATAGCCGTAATGGATTCTATTTCCGAATCCATGGCGATCAGCCATTTATCTGCATCTTTATCAGATACTGCCTCGTCATATGTCCAGGGATCTTTATCATCCAGTCCATTTTCTGGGATCAAGTCAGAAGATTCTCCCACGAACATGTACCTTTCGGGTTGGTGGATAACCCTCCCACTGCGACGAGGCATCTGAGCCGTGTCAGTAGTTAGCACAGTACACGTTGGTCCCATGCCTTGCATTAGTGGCAGTGTTCGTATAGCCTCACCTGTTGCAGGTGGATTTACCATTACACTGGGCTTTCCTGATGGAATTGCTTCTTTGTCCTCAAGCTCGTGGAGGACAATTTCACTCTTGGATCTGTGGTTCTTTACATATTCATCCTCCAAGAATCTTGCGTTGGTACTGACAACGACTTTCTGATTCTCAGGACAATAAAAGTAACCACATTTCGTTTGCCTGGGATATCATATAAACAACATCAGCTTACACCTACTTTCTAACTTATCAGGTTCCTTTGTCAGCACGTAAGCTGGACAACCCCAAACCCTCACTCTGTTCAAACTTGGCTTTCGCCCATACCAGAGTTCCAGTGGTGTTTTAGGAACTGATTTAGAAGGTACCAGGTTAAGCAAGTAGGCCGTTGTCTCCAAGGCATATCCCCAAAACGAAATCGGCAAGCTTGCATAACTCATCATCGACCTGACCATTTCCAAGAGAGTTCTATTTCTTCTTTCCGTTACACCATTTTGTTGAGAGGTTCCTGGTGCAGTCCACTGGGATGTAATCCCGTTGTCTGATAGCGTGTTTCGCAACGCGCTAAAGCTGCAAGTGTACAGACCACTGCAGAGGGCAAATAATAATTTATCAAATCTCAAGGACTGCAGGCTCGAAGTATAATCAAGCACTAAAACATAGATATCGTACTACTATCTATGTAAATCAGAAAATGGTTTTGATTTGTTGAAAACATAAAAGTAACTTGGCAATAGAAAATAATAAATAACAATTTTAAATAACTTTAAGAAACTTATAAGAAGATAGGATTCCAGGGTAATCCACTTTGAATAATAATCAAACAACTTTTCATGTAATTCAATCCCAAATTTAATTCCCAATGATGTGAGTTAATCGCAAATATGTTATCAGGTGATCCTCTCGGACTCTAAACCATAACATGGAAATAAAAGATCAAAAGATTCCTCTCGGACATACAGAAGACTTTTACTCTTGATAAAACCTTAGATTTCAAAAACCCTTCAAAGCTCAATTTCCTCTCGGACAATTGCCCCTTGAATCTAATTTATCGGCGTCTTAATTAATAACCTAGTCCTCTCGGATCAAAAACTATTAATTCAAATCACAATCAATGGCCAGTATCTCGTAATTCATGAAATTATCAATAAATCAGAACATCAATGGAAAAGGAACATTAAATCACATAAATTATTGAATGAATATATACAAAGCTTCAAACCCTAGAATCCATGAGTAGATTTAGCCAATCATGCTAAATTCTAGAAAAACAAAGAGATGAAGAGTCACAAGAACAGTAAACATGGAAATCAAAAATCGTGATCTTCAATCTTCACTTCCTGTCGTGCTATGCAAGTTCTCCAGCTTTTTCTCTAAATTCTATGCTCTCTCCTTGAAAAATTGATAAAAAGAACCCTATTCACATTCAGGGACCTCCTATTTATAGTTGGGGCTCTTCAAATCTCCAAAAGATATGGTTTTGGGCTTCAGATTCGCCAGAATTCGTCAAAACGGGACAAAATCGGCGATCTGGAATGCGCGATCGGCGACCGCCGACCATGCACGTGGGTCGCCGATCGTGTGATGAAGCTAACGGAGAAAAATGCATAACCGGCGACCCGTCTACATAACCGACGATCGCCGGTTTTGCATGTGGGTCGCCGAGTTCGTTACGAACGTGCGCAGTCCCACGGTTTTGGCCATAACTTTCGCTCCCGAACTCCGATTGACCTGATTCCATTGCATTGGAAAGATAACTCGAATATCTATCTATTTCCATGCTCCATTAGCTTGAATTCCATGTGTGGAGGAATTTGGGCCTGCTTCTTTGAACATCAACTGCTTTCAGGACGGGTTTCCATTGAATTTTGGCCTAAAACATATTTGGGTTCGGTCTTTTGTCACTTCTTCCTCTTTTTGATGCAAGTTAGCATCGATTGGCCCCTGGGTACTTGTTCAAATCTTGTAAACAACTCAAATGTGCATGAAATCTGCATAAACAACCACAAACTAGACCAAACGTAATAATTCTTTAAAGAAAAGGGATAATGCATGCACTATCACGTAATACGTCAATCTGAGGTCAAAAGTGAGCAAATTTGTATCAGTAAAATGCACAAAGTAAGTGTTTATCATTGTCTGATAAGTACTGCAAGTACTCGTTACTGAGGTATTCTCCACCACGATCTGATCGTAGTGTCTTGATAGTCTTACCTAGCTTCTTTTCTACCTCAGTCCTAAACTCTTTGAATTTCTCAAAGCATTCAGACTTATGGCGAAGAAAATAGACATATCCGAATCTTGAATAATCGTCAATGAATGTGGCGAAGTACTCATAACCACCACGAGCTTGTGTGGACATTGGTCCACATAAGTCATAATGGATCAACTCCAACACATCGTCTGCTCGAGACTGACTTGCCTTAAAAGGCCTGGTCGTCATCTTTCCCTCTATATAGGATTCACAGATTTGATGCGGTACCACTTGGAAAGAATCCAAGAGCCCATCGCACGCTAATTTCTTAATCCTCTTTAGATTGATGTGACCTAGTCTCAAGTGCCAGAGATATGTTTGATCCTCATCGGAAGAAAACTTTCTCTTTAAATGATTATTATTATTGGATGAGTTTGCAACATTCAAGGAAGATTTATGCATACAATCAATGATATAGAGTGAGTCAATTGGTTTGCCATGACAGATAACACCGTTATTACCAATGATAGAAACTCCATTATCAAAAATAACTGAATATCCATCACAAAATAACTTGGAAACTGAAATTAAGTTCCGCCGAAAAACTAGCACATATAAAACATCTCTCAAAATCAAAACATTGTTTTCAAAGCATAAAGTAAAATCTCCAATGGCTACTGCTGAGACTCGCTCTCCGCTGCCCATTGAGATGGTAATCTCGTCATGCTTCAGCTGCCTTGTCGGCCTGAATCCCTGCAAAGTATAACAAACATGATCAGTAGCTCCAGTATCCACTACCCAAGAATGGATAGAAACTGATGCTAAACATGTTTCCGTTATAAATGCACATGACGTACCTTGTCTACCCGTGCCAAGCACTAGACAATCTACTTCACTTCGCTTGCGTTTGCATGGCCTGATGATATCTTCTGCTAGATCAGCTTCATCTAACCTGTTGATGCATGAAATTCAATGGATTTCCTTTAAGACTGAATACTCGAAAAGAATGGAGAATTTTTATTAATCAGAGTAAAGCTGAAAATAATCGATCATTCTACAATGAAAACATGGGTATTTATAGGGATAAAACCCTAAATATACAAGGAATAAAGATTTAGATATAATAAGATATATCTAAATCTTTTTCTATCTTTTCTAGATTTATTCTTATACAAATATAATACAGATAAGAATAAATCCCGTCTAATAAGGAAATAAGATATGCAATATCTTTCTTCGTCCTTATCCAACTAGCGTGCTTTTCAAGCTACTATTTGTTGAACCGATTCGATCACTTAGATTTTATGAGTGACTCGATCAGTTGCCCAAGTGGTTCGATCGCGCGTCCGGGTCCATGATCCGCTGGACTTGGTTTTGCTTGTGAGGCCACATTTATTCGTAAATGGGCCCAAAATGAGTGAGATCATTTTGGGGCTCAACAATAGCCCCCCAGCTTCATTGAAACTATGCTTGTTTCGGTGAAGCTGAATGTTTTGTCGACTGATGTAAGGAAGTTTATGCTTCTCTTACAATTTAACCGTGATATAAGTTTGAAGAGGTGATGCTTTGACATCTCGAGTTCAAACTAGAAGCATGATGCTTCTAAACAATCTCATTCTCCTGCACGTAGCTAAGATACGAGAAATATTGCAAAAGAGCAATGAAATTCAATTGAAAAGGTTTTAAAAAGAAACTTAGCTTTCGACTTTTAAGTCTCTGTTCGAAGCCCCCTTGAATTTATTGTTCTTTTAAATTCAATGAGTGATTCGAGGGAAGGCTCTTCAAGTTGTGAAGCAGGGTGATTCGGAGTTCCGCTCATTCGAGTGAGTCGATAGTGATTCAAAAGCCAGAGTACCTCAAAACAACGGGTGCTTCGAAATATGTAGGGTAACTCGAATAGCCCCTATCTTCATTGAGCTCTGCTTCTTTCGTATTTAATTGAAGAGCTTCGACATCTTTCGAGCAGTGTCACCTTTCTTTCTTTCCTCCTTTTTTATATTTGAGCTGCGTTGTTTGTTCTTTCGTTGAACAGCTCCCAGTCGGATTGCCATGCGCTCATAGGACATTCGATGTTCGAACCATTATGCAGCAGAAGCAAAGGAAATATTAGTCCAACATACATATATATATTCATATCTTCCTTTGAAGACTTCATTGAACAGTGAAATATATATTATCCAAAGATAATTATTTTTGTGCGCATACCTCATATTTTCGGTGTGAATAGAATATAAAAGGGGTCAAACTTAGCATGTGATTAACCAAACATCTCTAAATCGGAAACATGATCGGTCTTTCCAAAATCATGCCTTGAACATTTAACATTTATGAAATTAATGCACACAACAAGATGTTCGCGTGCCATGGTAAAAAATTAAGCAAATAAATAATTAATGAAGCATACCATTGATATGATAGTTTATGGTAACATGATCAATCATTCAGGACCATTTAATAATCAAAACTATTCCAGTTATAAATCATCAACATGATCGGGCCGACTATTACAATATGTAGTAGCCATTTTATCATATTCAGATTCAAACAAACCAAGGGTGTTTGAGCTAATTGACAATTCTGTTGATATAATAGAACTTTTCCAAGTTATTAATCATATGTCAGAAAGTAAACTCCCTATCAAACTGTTTAAATATCAAGCAATGAAAAGATCGAAGTCAAATCTCATGGGTATAATTAAATGAACACAAGTAGGACAGCACGAAGTATTTTGAAACACCTAAGTATAATAGAGAATAGAGAATGGGGAATCCCCTTTGGTGGCTGATTTAGCTGTCGATCTTTATAGCTCGGCGTTGGTCAATTTTGTGGCCAGTTGTTTGGGAGTTGTGTTTGTTGCGCTTGTCCAGCAACACATCCTGAAAATCTTCTGGTGGTATCTGAATGTTTTTATAATTGGCCCTGGCTGCCTCAGAAATGAGATGATATTCACCGTGTGAGTTCCAAGACTGAGGTTGCACAACAATTATCCACCGTTTTGTAAATCTTTTTCCATCAACAGGGGGGAATCCCCAGTGTCCTTATCTGGGGATTTATTGAACTCTTATCAAAGCCATAAACCAGCTCCGCAAACAAAATCAACGGTTTCTGCGCAGATGGCAGCGCCGTCGAGGTTATTAATTGGCGTCGTAGGCGAGATGGGCAGCTCAAGTGGATGGAGGTGGCGTGCAGCTGTGGTGGCAGAGGGAGGAGGGCGATCACGCGCAAGTGGCGTGTGATGGTAGTTGCCATCCCATCGGCGTGCCCAGACCTTCTTTCTCACAGCAGCAGCAAGCCTCAATACATCTTCTCACAGTGCAACGGCATTGGCGCGGGTCATTGTAGTCCGATGAGCAATGTGCGCATTTGCGCGCGGCGGGGGTGCATGTGCAGCAGCACCGTGCAGATTGTGTGCTCCACGATGCGGCATAGGAAGGAGGGCTATGACTGTGGTCGGTGCGACGGTGTTGTCCGGTCAGGGTCTGGTACGCGTGTTCTTGCTGCGTGCCGCAGACCGGAGGCAAAGGTGAAGGCAAAGTTTGTGGAAGATCGGCGCGGCGACGATTGCGCAGGAGGCAAAGGCCATGTATCATGTTGCCACTCAACTCGAATGGGAAATGCTTGGGGATAAACTTCCTGCAAGTATTATGAAAACTACGAATGCTCCACAAGAATCAAGTGTATATGCCATGTAGATTCAGGAAGAACCCAAAACATTATTCCGAAATAATATTCATAATATTTAGAAGAAGAATACGGAGGAATTTGCAAATAATAGTAATTTTAATGACAAATTTGAGGGTCAGTGACTTCCCTGAATTCAGACTGTCTTGGGGGAAATCGAATTGGGAGTTTCTGTGACGGATACTATGCAAATTGAGAGTTCAAATAAATTAATTGTGTTGCTGATGGTCCTCCTCTCGATTTATATTCATAATTGTTGTAAGCAGGAGCTCAAAGAGGCATTCATGCATAGTGCTTTCAATACTCGAGGTTGTTCGGCTTTACTCTGGAGATGTTGTTACCGAAGCACTCTTGTAGCTCAGTTATACTATGTCAAATTTAACAGCCAAAGAGCAAAACACAAGGAAAGAGGAGCAGCTAATATATGCTAGAAAAAATTGCGACTTCAACAAGCCTTCTCTAAGGCAATTTATCGAACAAGTTCTAAGAGGTTATTCTAAATCAAATATTGAGTTCGAAAAAATTAAACCTGTAGCAAGAGTCCATAAAACTAATCGAACAGAGCAACCCCAAGTCCTATAAACCTAAGGCCACGTAGATAAATCAAATTGAGAGCCTATTAAACCAACAACTTAAGCAAAATACCAAAGCATATGGTGCACTTAAGATGTTCGAGACAATGCCTCAATAAACAGAAGAAGTGAACAAGAATGGAGTAGATAGGAAATCAAGCCCAACAAATATAACACTTTCAGGGACAATCTTGATAAGCGAAAGTAGTACACAATCAACTATTTGGGAAGCTACGAAACAACATAATAATATAGGTGGCAGCACCTTCACCACCCGTCACCGCCCAAGATGCCAAGTTGCTCGATACTTGTCTTCGTGAGAAGGGGAGGAGCCCTCAATATTCAGTTCGCCGGGAAATCACCGCCGATGATTAAGGAGAGGACCGTGAACTCTTAGGGAGAGACAAGTTCACGAAGCAGTAATGTCGTTTGAGATCTGAGCAGTAATGTCGTACTGGTTAGTCAGAGGATACTAAAATAAAAAAGGGGTCAAAGGCTCGCAACCAGCAGTGAGACAAAAAATAAAAAATTGAGAAGCATCGAGACTGCACCAATTAAATTGACAGAAATTAATTGAATGCCCAACATCCTTATCAAACTTAAGTATAATAACTCAGACCCAATGAAATATGATTCTGGCATGCGCAATCAAACCAGATCATGTTAATTACATTATATAAGCATGTAGTATTCTCAACAAAATATAACCATAACTCGATGAAATGAACACAGGCTAAATCAAATGCTTTCAGAAATAAATCACAGATCAAGCTAATCATCAAAAATAAAGTCTGACAAGTAAAAGATAGGGGAATGAGGGCTCCCCTGTAATTGATTTAGTGGCGGTTGGTGATGGTGATTGTGAGCAGCAGTGGTGATGGTTTAGCCCATTTCCAGGGGAAGGTGGGTTTCATTCCCCTCAGCAATGGCAAGAACAGTGGCGGTTGCGGCAGAAGATATCGGGCAGAGCGGTGCGGCTTTGAGGTCCAGAGACGGAGGTATCTGGTTGTCGCTAATCGTCGGCAGAGGATGATTCTCTTAAGATGGTTGCTGCGCATAGATGAAGGTGCGACGGGTCCGATATGACTCGTTGCGGGTGGTGGCGGAAGGATGTGGTGGAAGGTGGTGGCGACGGTGAGGCATCATGTGCAGCACCTTTTCACCGGCGTGCATGTGCAGGCGCGCATCCATGCGGCCTCTATCTTTCCACTCTCTACTCCGGCAGAAGATACCAGGCATAACGGTGCCAGGGAGCAGTGCAGCCGAAATTGCGATGGAAGGCGCCGCGGCAGTTGCAGATTGCAGCATCGTGCGTAGCCGCCTCGCCGGGATGCATCTCTGCGTGCTGTTGGCGTCTTCTTCCTCGCGGCACTCTGGTATCTCGACAATTTCGGGCAGCGGGTGGACTCAAGCGATCGGGGCAAGCAACAACGGCGATTCGTGGGTGAAAACCCTAGCAGGCCGCGCGCGACATTGTGGACACCCTAGCCGCCAGGGTTCGACATGGGTCGTCTCGATCGACACACCCTACTCGTCGACCCCGTGTCGCCGACCCACGACCTTCACCACGGGTAACAGTATGGCAGCCCTTCACGCATGGAGGCATTTTTGCGTGACTTCCGCATGTCCACGTGGTTGCATTACGAGCTGCCGTGGGTGTGCACCGGTGACGTAGTTGGGCTCGGCAATGGTAGTCCGCAAGGCTGGGGGAAGCAACCGCTCACGGTGGTATTAGAGGAGTGCCCCTCGCTACGGTGGAAGAACTTGGGGATAATTTTTTTTTTAATAATCCTCCATTCTTTCCTTTCTTTTCAAGTCTTTTCCCACAGATGGCGCCAATTGTTGATGCATGAAATTCAATGGATTTCCTTTAAGACTGAATACTCGAAAAGAATGGAGAATTTTTATTAATCAGAGTAAAGCAGAAAATAATCGATCATTCTACAGTGAAAACATGGGTATTTATAGGGATAAAATCCTAAATATACAAGGAATAAAGATTTAGATATAATAAGATATATCTAAATCTTTTTCTATCTTTTCTTGATTTATTCTTATACAAATATAATACAGATAAGAATAAATCCCGTCTAATAAAATAAGATATGCAATATCTTTCTTCGTCCTTATCCAACTAGCGTGCTTTTCGAGCTACTATTTGTTGAAGCGATTCGATCACTTAGATTTTATGAGTGACTCGATCAGTTGCCCAAGTAGGTCGATCGCGCGTCTGGGTCCATGATCCACTGGACTTGGTTTTGCTTGTCAGGCCACATTTATTCGTAAATGGGCCCAAAATGAGTGAGATCATTTTGGGGCTCAACAATAGCCCCCCAGCTTCATTGAAACCATGCTTGTTTTGGTGAAGCTGAATGTTTTGTCGACTGATGTAAGGAAGTTTATGCTTCTCTTACGATTCAACCGTGATATAAGTTTGAAGAGGTGATGCTTTGACATCTCTAGTTCAAACTAGAAGCATGATGCTTCTAAACAATCTCATTCTCCTGCACGTAGCTAGGATACGAGAAATATTGCAAAAGAGCAATGAAATCCAATTGAAAAGGTTTTAAAAAGATACTTAGCTTTCGACTTTTAAGTCTCTGTCCGAAGCCCCCCTCAAATAAGCAGACTCAATGAAGAGCTGTTTCCTTTGCTTCAGCAACTGTTTTGTCAAAGGCTGACAAAGTTGGAGCAAATTCCAATGTTCTAAGGTCAGATTCCTCTCGCATCAGGGCTGAGAGTAACTCGGGAAGAGTAAACTCACGCCTGGTACCGAGGGACTTGATGAAGTCATCATAAGAATCAGACAGAGAGTGCAGGACAATGTTTATTTCCACCCGCTTACTGACTTGTCCACCTCTCTTTTTGTACTTTCTCATAATCCTCATCATACTGATGAAGTGCAGAAGCAACGAACTCCCATCAGTCATCCTCTTGCAGACCAGGTCCTCCACAAGATTGTAACTGACAGTTTGCCTCACCTTCCCATAAACTTTCATAAGGTTCCTCCATATCTCAACAGCAGTTCGGAACTTCTTGTACTTGAGCCTTAATTCTCTAGACAGACTCTTCATGATGAGTCTGCGGGTAAACTCATCAGAAGCTACCCATCTTTCATAGAACACTCGCTCATAACCAGTACAATTCCCATATTTGGGAGTTAGAGGGTCCATGTAAAGTATATGGGCATGTTTTGCATTGCAGAGTATCTCCATGAAGCATAACTTCCACTCAGGAAAATTCGGACCAATTAAAGGGTTTGTTATTAAGAGATTGACAACGTGAGCTATAGACATGTCTGAAAACAATAAAGTAAAACATAGTCGCAAACTATTGAAACAATTAAATATTGAAACTTTATGATAAAGCAATATTAATGTTTCCTCCAATTTGCCTAAGTATTACTATTGCAAGCCACACATGTGGACGTTTACAACAAAACACTTAACCAGACTGCATCTTTCAATTCCAGTCCTTTAATTCCAATCCATGCCCGGGTTCCTTAGACAAATGGAATTAATAATTGGAGACTAACATAAGACCATATTATCCTACTGAGCAGGGACATCACAAATGAGTTATACTCTGGATAACATCTAAGCTAGCTTACCACCAAAGCCAACCCTCCCATATAAGGATCTATTAGAACACACCCGATCCCTATAATAAGGCTATCTCATTTAATTCAATCCCTAGAGAACTCATGAAAACTCAATACGCAAGCTACACATGCAGACGTTTACGCATGAACTCCCACTTCTCACATGAAATAAATGTTTGTTTTAAGAAATCCTATCTATTAGAACTTATGAATAATAAATTAAGTAAGCTACACATGTAGAAGTTTACCTAATAAATTACCCACTTCCAATAAAGCATTGCTTTGTGGAGGTCTTATTAAACCATGAGCTTAGTGATTTTTAATTCATAAGGTTCAATTGCACAGATTATTTTATGTAGCCATAATTATAACATTGCTAAAATTCTATCATGCATAGCATGAACCCCGAATTTATAGTTATAATTAATTACACAAAATAAATCACATAGCATGCTTTAAAGCTGTAAATAAAAGCAGTAAACGTGCTCCTATTATCTACAATATGCTTATATGATGCGCAATTAAATTAAACACATATATCATGCGAAGACAGATAATAAAACAAATAAAAAATGTCCTCGTGGCCCCATGATACAAAATAAAATTAATTCTAACTATTACAAGTTGAAATTAATTATACAGATCTTCGACTGGGCTCCCACTACTTGGACTGTGATCTGAATTTATTTTCTGAATCTGGGCCTCCAAGATTTGATCCATCAGAAAATTGGACAACTGGGCCAGTTAACCAAATCGCAGGCCTAGGCACACATTGCAAGCCCAATAGCCCACGAGAACTCAGCCCGACGAGCCACCACCGGCGAACCACCGCCGCCGTGAGGGCTCTCGGCATGCGCAACAGCCATGCACGTACGTGCATGGCTGCAGCCCGTGATGTGCCTCCTCCGGTCGTTGCCTGTTTTGCATGCCACCGCCCCGGCTTGCCCCGACCGTTGCCCAAACCGCCGTTCGCTTTCTTCTCCACCATCAGCTCGCCTAGGCGCGGAGGAGACGCGCGCCCCGGCTCGCACCCACAAACCCTAGGGTTTGCACTGGTTGCGGCCGCGCCGCCCCCACTGACCGCCGTCGCCGGTCTCCGCCTCCCGAGCCCAGCACCGCACCACCTGGCTCCCGCCGATGCCGATCGAGGGAGAGAGGAGTGTTGTCGGCATCACGCGCAGGTCTGCCGCGCGCGTGCGCGCGGAAATTAGGGTTCCGCCGTGCAGCGCGTGCACCTCGGGCCCTGGCCGCACCGCCGCCATGCCCGGCCTCCTGCTGCTCTGCCCCCACGTCATCGACCTCGCTCGGAGCTGCCGCACCCTGGCCTGGCCGGCCCTGGGCCGCGCAGCCCTTGCCTGCGTGCGTGCGCGCCGTGCACGGCTGTGCCGCTGCCGTGGCCCCGCCGTGCATGGCTGTGCTGCCGTGCCGGTGCTGTCATGCGTTTTGCGGCCCTTCGTTCTTCGTGTTCTTCGTTTTTCATTTTACAGATTTAATTTTTCAAATAAAAATTACGTGGAATAATCTAAAAAAAATCTAAATCTAACCACGGATTTATCTCGTGGGTGAAAAACGAATCCTTATAAAAGGGCGGATTAACCCGAGAACCACGAGGACGAAAAACTTAAAATTCAATCCAAACCATCCATTGCATGCAATCAATAATAATAATCATGCATAATCATAGGCAATATTATTTTTCCGATAGAGCCAATTAATTAAACCTGGCTCTGATACCAATTGAAGGGATTCACGAACTGAATCACGAAGTCCGTTTGCCAAGATCGTTAATTGGAATATCAAAATAAATTGCTATGCCTATGAATAATCCTAGCATGCTCCTATATTATTATGCATAAGAAGGTTTATGCGGAATACCTGGATTGATGAACTTTGAAGAACGAGTGCGTGGAGATTCCTCTTGATCTTTTCCCACGCACAAGGATTTAATTTCCTAACAGAATGAGGAAATTAATCTATGAAAATAATAATGATATTTTCGAAAAACAAGGAGAGAGAGAAGAAGAAGAATCCTCCTGATCTGATATTCTGATCTGTATCCTAACTCAATCTGAATATCTGGTGAAGATTCCCTTCAGATTCCTTGCTCGGTTGAAAAGCAGAATTTCCTACTCGTTCTCAGATCTAGTTGATCACCACAGCTCCCAAATCCTGGTTTGCTTTGTGCAACTTATGATCTTGTGGTGTTTTAAGATCTGAGGAACTGAGGCCTATTTATAGGAAAATACTGGACTCCTATTGGGCTTGAGTTTCATGGGCCAGACCAGGGACCAGAATGCAAATAGCAAATAAGGCCTAACAATTAATTAATTCCATATTCAACCCAGAATATAATTAATTAATTAATATTGATTCATTCCACTAGAGAATCAATACTGTCCTACCTATTTGCTACTAAGTTTTGAGGTACGGGTTGCATGGGCTCGGTATATCCCCATATTTAAGGTTACAGACATTCGTTAATTAATTTAAGCTCTGACAAGCTATTTAATTAATTAACATCTTTTATTCCTGAATCAATTCACTCAAACCTTTTCACTTATGCTTGAACTTAATCAGCCTGCAGGACTTTAGCATAACGAACCTTTTGAACTGTTTAGGGAATGTCACCATCCTATACTGGATGTGGTTACCTAGTTCCAGTACCAGTCAGTCATACACAAACTGCTATCACCCAAGATACAGATATAAAAGCTCAACTAGAGCCTTTCACTGCAACTCAAAGTAATACACAATCTGCATATACTTCTGTACCTTCATGTAGAGATCACTCTCCGAGCAAATGAAGAAAAGATCACATTCAAACTCGACAAAAGCCGGCAACAACCCGAATACTACAAAATCACCTCCAGAGAAGAAGTTGATGAAGAAGAAGAAGAGGAAGCAAGTGAAGAATTCAAAGAAGACCAAGCCGCTCAAAGATGGGAGCGAGGGAACGAGGCGGCAGAATTGTCAACTACACCGTCTCATCCCGAGCTCATTGCTGTCATCCAAGATCGCTGGGTCTATATGGTGGATTCCCAAGGAAGGCGAGTACGTTCTAGCCCGCCTTGGTTCTGAAAAAAAAAGTACCGTCAAGCTACGATGTTAACTAAAGCACTTGTTGGGAGGTAACCCAACTTTTACATGTTTTCCTTTTTTTCTTTTCAATTTCGTTTTTATTTCCGTTGGTGTGTTATCTTTATTTCTGAACTTCTATTTTGCACTTATTTTATTGTTATTTTTCGAAAAAAAAATTTGAATAGGGAGGATTTACCTCTGTCTCGATCGACGGCCCCCCCTATCGATCGAGATAGAGGTCAGCACGAAGGATACACTTTCGACCAACAGACCAGTCGACAGAAGGCTCTGTGTCGATCGACAGGCCCCCTGTCGATTGACACAGAGTGCTAGTAGCCCCAAACCTTCGTCACGACGAGCTGATTCCTCCGATGGATAAAAAAGTTGATGTCTGAGATCAACAGTCAAGTACAAGTTCTGTTTCTTGTCTGATTTTAAAAAAATTTCTTACTCTCCGAGTTTGAAATAAGTTTGGGGGGATGTGGACAAGAAATTCGAACTTATTTATCCTTTACTTGTTTATTTTTTTTATTGCATTATTTGAATTGGTGTGTTTATTTATTTTTGCCTAGAAAATAAATATGGATAAAATGTGAGGAAAATTCTTATTGAGTCTTGAACCCACTTGAACTAATTTTGAGATTGGAATTGATTGAGGATGATTTGATTTGATTTCAATTGTGGTTGATTGCCTATGAATGTAGAATACCGCATGATAGGGTCTAATTAAAACTTACACTTGCATGAAGTTTGAGTGGATTGAAATTGACTAAGGAAGAAATATTTGAACCCAAGTGAGATTTTGAGCTTTATTTGTTCATGTGAGATTTTGAGCTTTATTTGTTCCTTATAAAATGGCGGATTAACCCGAGAACCACGAGGAACAAAAACACAAAACATATAATCCATAACCCATTCATGCATTCATTCAATAATAATTATCATGCAAATCATAGGCAATATTATTTCTCCTGACAGAGCCAATTAATGAACCTGGTTCTGATACCAATTGAAGGGATTCGTGAACTGAATCACTAAATTCATTAGCCGAGATCGTTAATTGGATTATCAAAATAAATTGCTATGCCTATGATTATTCCTAGCATGCTCCTATTGATTATGCATAAGGGGGTTTATGCAGAATACCTGGATTGTAGAAACCTGAAGAACGAGTGTGTAGAGATTTGATCCTCGATCTTTTTCCCACGCACCAAGATTTATTCCTAACAGATTGAGGAATTAAATCTATGAAAATTAATTAGTAATTTTTGAAAAACAAAGAGGGAGAGAAGAAAGAACACGATCCTCCTGATCTGATCCTCTGATCTGTATCCCAACTCCAATCCGAATATCTGGTGAAGATTCCTTTCGGATTCCTTGCCCGGTTAAGAAGCTGAATTTCCTCCTCGTTTCTCAGATCTAGTCGATCACCAGAACTCCCAAAATACTGGTTTGTTGTGTTGCAACATATGATCTTGTGGTGTGTTGTGATCTGAGAAACTGAGGCCTATTTATAGGAAAAATACTGGACTTCTATTGGGCCTGAGTTTTCATGGGCCAGACCAGGGACCAGAATGCAAATAGCAAATAAGGCCTATCAATTAATTAATTCCATATTCAACCCAGAATATAATTAATTAATTAATATTGATTCATTCCACTAGAGAATCAATATTGTCCTACCTATTTGCTACCACATTTTGAGGTACGGGTTGCATGGGCTCGGTTTATCCCCACATTTAAGGTTACAGACATTCGTTAATTAATTTAAGCTCTCACAAGCTATTTAATTAATTAAAATCTTATATTCCTGAGTGAATCCACTCAATCCTTTTTCACTTATGCTTGAACTTAATCAGCCTGCAGGACTTTAGCATAACGAACCTTTTGAGCTGCTCAGGGAATGTCACCATCCTATACTGGATGTGGTTGCCTAGTTCCAGTACCAGACAGTCATACACAGAATGCTATCACCTAAGATACAGATATACAGGCTTAACTAGAGCCTTTCACTGCAACTCAAAGTAATACACAGTCAGCATATACTTCTGTACCTTCATATAGGTTTAGGATCTCATCAAGCCATACAGATCTAGATTCTTTTAATGTCAGATAAAAGAATCGATCTCGACTTAGGTCCTTATCAATGTGTGCCCCACACCAGCATACCAAGTCATTCAAGATAAGATGCTTATTACTACGTATGCTGCAGCCTACACCGACAGTTTATCCTGGAACTGTCTCTGCTGTGATAACTATTTTTATCTAGCTAGGTCAAACGATCCATACGATCTTCCGTGATCTACTACACACCGTATGATCTCCCTATCGACGAGATAAGAGGATAAGAACATTTGCGACACATGTTTGTTAATTCGGACAGGAGATGAACATACAACATTTATGATTCCCAGTATATTAACCAATCGACCTTGTACATAATATACCAATCATAATGCTTTCAGTATATAAATCCATCAATCTCCCACTTATACTCAAAGAATTATATAGGTGTTTTCCAGAGTATAACGCGTCTAAACTAATCTAGTTATTACATCAATCATTCTACGTGGTTGGCTTTGCCCTCAGCCCAAGGTTACGTACATGCATCTCGTAGACCTTCTGAGGCAGAGCTTTTGTGAATGGATCTGCTAGATTATCTTTTGTATCAATCTTCTCTACTAGCACATCACCCCTTGCTACGATTTCTCGTATAATATGGTACTTCCTTTCAATGTGTTTTGTCGCTCTGTGAGTTCGTGGTTCCTTTAAATTAGCCACAGCTCCCGAATTATCACAATATACCAAGATAGTCTTGGGCAGCTTAGGAATCACGTCCAACTCTAGAAGGAAGTTTCAAAACCATACGGCTTCTTTCGAAGCTTCAGAAGCTGACATATACTCTGCTTCCATGGTGGAGTCAGCAATGCACTTCTGCTTTGCACTCCTCCATGATATGGCCCCACCTCCCAATGTAAACACATAGCCAGAGGTGGACTTCTTTTCGTCTCGGTCTGCCTGGAAATCTGAATCCGTATAACCCACAGGGCACAACTCCTTACATAGATAGACGAGATAATAGTCTCTTGTCCTTTTCAAGTATTTGAGTATGTGCTTTACCGCGGTCCAATGCGCCTATCCAGGGTTAGACTGGTATCTTGCTACCATGCCTACAACAAAGCAGATATCTGGCCTCGTGCATAGCATTGCATACATGAGACTCCCTACGGCCGATGCATACAGAACGTTGTTCATCTCATCTTTCTCCCTTTGGGTCACCGGACACTGATCCTTGGAAAGATGTATGCCATGTCTGAAGGGTAACAGACCTTTCTTGGCAGTTTGCATGCTGAAACGGGCAATCACAGTATCCACATATGATGCTTGAGACAAGGTTAGCATCATGTTATTGCGCTCCCGCCATACTTTTACCCCTAAGATGTATCCTGCCTCCCCAAGGTCCTTCATATGAAACTGTTCGGATAACCACCCCTTTATGCCCGATAATACTTCCACATTATCGCCAAATATGAGAATATCATCTACATAAAGTGCAAGGAACACCATGCTTCCGCTGACACATAGATGGTACACACAACTCTTGTTTGAGCATTGTGAAAATCCATAGGATTTAATCACTTCATCAAAACGTAGATTCCATGATCGTGAAGCTTGCTTCCATACAGCGACTTCTTAAGCTTCCAGACCAAATGTTCTTCGTCCTTCCGCACATAACCTTCTGGCTGTTGCATATAGATGTCCCTACCTTCTTCAAGGTACCCGTTTAGAAATGCGGTTTTGACATCCATCTGCCAGATCTCTAGGTCCATATGTGCTGCTATGGCTAGGAGTATTCGAATGGACTTAAGCATGGCTACCGGTGAGAAGGTCTCGTCATAGTCTACACCTTCTTTCTGACTATAACCCTTCGCCACCAGCCTTACTTTGAAAGCTGTAATTTCACCATTCGCTCCTTTCTTTCTTATTGTATACCCATTTGCACCCTATGGCTCGATAGCCATCTGGCAAATCAGTTTTCTGGTATACATCCATAGCCGTAATGGATTCTATTTCCGAATCTATGGTGATCAGCCATTTGTTCGCATATTTATTAGATATCGCCTCATCGTACGTCCAGGGATTGGTATCATCTAGTCCGCTTCCGGGATCAAGTCAGAAGACACTCCCACGAACATGTACCTTTCTGGTTGGTGGACAACCCTCCCACTGCGACGAGGCATCTGAGCCGTGTCAGTAGTTGGCACAGTACTCGTTGGTCCCATACCTTGCATTGATGGTAGTGTTGGTATTTCCTCACCTATTACAGGTGGTTTTACCAATACACTGGGCTTTCCTGATGGAATCGCTTCCTTATCCTCAAGCTCGTGGAGGATAATTTCACTCTTGGATATGTGGTTTCTTACATATTCGTCCTCCAAGAATCTTGCGTTGGTACTGACAACCACTTTTTGATTCTCAGGACAATAAAAGTAACCACCTTTCGTTTGCCTGAGATATCCTACAAAACAGCATCAGCTTACACCTACTTTCTAACTTATCAGGTTCCTTTGTCAGCACATATGTTGGACAACCCCAAACCCTCACTCTGTTCAAACTTGGCTTTCGCCCATACCAGAGTTCCAGAGGCATTTTAGGAACTGATTTAGAAGGTACAAGGTTAAGCAAATAGGCCGCTGTCTCCGAGGCATATCCCCAAAACATAATCGGCAAGCTTGCATAACTCATCATCGACCTGACCATTTCCAAGAGAGTTTTATTTCTTGTTTTCGCTACACCATTTTGTCGAGGGGTTCCTGGTGCAGTCCACTGGGATGTAATCCCGTTGTCTGACAGGTACTGCAAGAACTCGTTACTGAAGTACTCTCCACCACAATCCGATCGTAGTGTTTTGATAGTCATGCCCAGCTTCTTTTCTACCTCAGTCCTAAACTCTTTGAATTTCTCAAAGCATTTAGACTTGTAGCCAAGTAAATAGACATATCCAAATCTTGAGTAATCATCAATAAACATGACGAAGTACTCAAAACCTCAACGAGCTTGCGTGGACATTGGTCCACATAAGTCAGAATGGATCAATTCCAACACATCCTCTGCTCGAGACTGACTTGCTTTAAAAGGCCTGGTCGTCATCTTTCCCTCTATACAGGATTCACATATTTGATGCGGTACCACTTGAAAAGATTCTAAGAGCCTATTGCATGTTAATCTTTTAATCCTCTTTAGATTGATGAGACCTAGTCTCAAGTGCCAGAGATATGTTTGATCCTCATCGGAAGAAAACTTTCTCTTTAAATGATTATTATTATTGGATGACTTTGCAACATTCAAGGAAGATCTATGCATACAATCAATGATATAGAGAGAGTCAATCAGTTTGCCATGACAGATAACACCGTTTTTCCAATGATAGAAACTCCACTATCAAAAATGACTGAATATCCATCACTAAACAACTTGGAAACTGAAATTAAGTTCCGCCGAACAATTGGCACATATAAAACATCTCTCAAAATCAAAACATTGTTTTCAAAGCATAACGTAAAATCTCTAATGGCTACTGCTGAGACTCGCTCTCCGCTGCCCATTGAGATGGTAATCTCGTCATGCATCAGCTGCCTTGTCGGCTTGAACCCCTGCAAAGTATAACAAACATGATCAGTAGCTCCAGTATCCACTACCCAAGAATGGGTAGAAACTGATGCTAAACATGTTTCCGTTATAAATGCACATGATGTACCTTGTCTACCCGTGCTAGGCACTAGACAATCTACTTCACTTCGCTTGCGTTTGCATGGCCTGGTGATAGCTTCTGCTAGATCAACTTCATCTAATCTTTTAAGCATTTCCTTTGCTCCAGCAACTGCCTTGTCAAGAGCTGAAAAAGTTGGAGCAAACTTAAATGCTATCATGTCAGATTCCTCTCGCAACAGGGCCCTGAGTAACTCATGAAGAGGAAACTCACGCCTGGCACCGAGAGATTTGATGAAATCATCATAAGATTGAGATAGAGAGTGCAGGACAATGTTTATTTCTCCCCGTTTAATCATTCGTCCACCTCTCTTTCTGTACTTTTTCATGATTTTCATCCTACTGATGAAGTGCATAGCCAACGAACTCCCCTCAGTCATTTTCTTGCAAACCAGGTCTTTCACAAGATCATAACTGATAGTTCGTCTCACCTTCCCATATACTTTCACAAGGTCCCTCCATATATCAACAGCAGTTTGATATTTTCTGTACTTGGGCCTTAATTCTCTAGACAGATTGCTCATGATGAGATAGTGGGCAAACTCATCAGAAGCATTCCATCTTTCATAAAATTCTCGCTCATAGCCAGAACAATTCCAATACTGAGGAGACAGTGGGTCCATGTAAAGCACATAGGCATGTTTTGCAGTACAGAGTATTTCCATCAGGTAAAATTTCCACTCAGGAAAATTCGGACCGGTTAAAGGGTTTGATGTAAAGACGTTAACAATATGAGCAGTAGACATGTCTGAAAACAATAAATTAAAGCAGAAATTAAAAAATAGTCACAAACAATTGAAACAATAAAATATTGAAACCTTATGATAAAACAATATTAATGTTTCCTCCAATTTGCCTAAGTATTACTATTGCAAGCCACACATGTGGACGTTTACAACAAAACACTTAACCAGACTGCATCTTTCAATTCCAGTCCGTTAATTCCAATCCATGCCAGGGTTCATTAGACAAAATGGAATTAATAATTGGAGACTAACTTAAGACCATATTATCCTACTGAGCAAGGACATCACAAATGAGTTATACTCTGGACAATATCTAAGCTAGTATACCACCAAAGCCAACCCTTCCATATAAGGATCTACTAGGACACACCCTGATCCGTTATAATAAGGCTATCTCATTTAATTCAATCCCTAGAGAACTTATGAAAACTCAATACGCAAGCTACACACGTAGACGTTTATGCATGAGCTCCCACTTCTCACATGAATTAAATGTTTGTTTTAAGAAATCCTATCTATTAGAACTTATGAATAATAAATGAAGTAAGCTACACATGTAGACGTTTACCTAATAAATTACCCACTTCCAATAAAGGATCGCTTTGTGGAGGTCTTATTAAATAAGCTTAGTAATTTAAATTCATAAGGTTCAATTGCACAGATTATTTTATGTAGCCAATATTATAACACTGTTAAAATTCTATCATGCCATGCATGAACCCCAAATTTATAGTTATAATTAATTACATAAAATAAATCACATAAGCATGCTCTGAAAGCTGTAAATAAAAGCATTAAACGTGGTCCTATTATCTACAACATGCTTGTATGCTGCGCAATTAATATAAACACATATATCATGCGAAGACAAATAATAAAGCAAATAAAAAAATGTCCTCGTGGCCTCATGATACGAAACTAAGAAATAATTCTATCTATTACAAGTTGGAATTATTTCACAGATCTTCAACTGGGCTCCCACTACTTGGACTGTGATCTGATTTTATTTTCTGAAAATTGAGCCTCCAAGATTTTATTCATCAGAAAATTGGACAACTGGGCCAGTTAACCAAATCACGGGCCTGTGCACACATTGCAAGCCTGATATCCCGCGAGAACTCGGCCCGACGAGCCACCACCGGCAAACCACCGCCGCTGTCGTGGACCATCCGGAATCACGCAGCAGCCATGCACATACGTTGCATGGCTGCAGCCCGCAAAACCGCCGCCACGGCCATCGCCTGCCGCCGTCCTGGCCTGCGCCGCCGTCGCCCATCCACGCCGGCATCCTCTTCTTTCTCGTCAACCTCCTTGGCTCGCCAAAAATGCGTGCAGGGTGCGATGAGGATGGGCGCCCCGGCTGCGGCCGCAAACCCTAGGTTTTGTGCCTGCCGCAGCCGTGCCGTCGTCCACCAACCGCGCCGCCGCTGCTTTCCTCCGTCCCAAGCCTCGCCGCTCCACCTGCCCCGCCGTCCATGCCTGGAGAGCGCGAGCTCGCCGCCGGTGAGCGCACACAGGGCCGCGTGGGTCTCTTGCACGCGCACGCGGCCCTTGCGCTCAGACCGCCGCCGCTTGCCGTCCTGGTCAGGCCTCCGCCTCCCCGCATCGCCATCCCGGAGCTGCCGAACCTGCCTGCCGGCCAAGGCCGTGCGGCTGCTGCCCTGAGTGCGCGCACGCTGTGCTCTGGAAACCCTAGGGTTTCGCAGTGGTTGCGCCGCCGCTGTGGCCTGCCGCGCACCATCCTGTCGTGCCCCTTGTCGTGCTCGACCGCCGTGCATGGACTACTGCCGTGCCGATGCCGTCGTGCGTCATGTGCGGCCCTTCGTTCTTCGTGTTCTATGTTTTATTTTACAGATTTGAATTGAAAATTTTTAAGGAATAACATCCTAATACATTTTGAAATTAAATCTAACCACTAATTTATCTCGTGGGTGAAAAATGAATCCTTATAAAAGGGCGGATTAACCCGAGAACCACGAGGAACAAAAACACAAAACATACAATCCATAACCCATTCATGCATTCATTTAATAATAATTATCGTGCAAATCATAGGCAATATTATTTTTCCTGACATAGCCAATTAATGAACCTGGCTCTGATACCAATTGAAGGGATTTGCGAACTGAATCACTAAATCTGTTAGCCGAGATCGTTAATTGGAATATCAAAATAAATTGTTATGCCTATGATTATTCCTAGCAAGCTCCTATTGATTATGCATAAGGGGGTTTATGCAAAATACCTGGATTATAGAAACCTGAAGAACGAGTGCGTATAGATTTGATCCTCGATCCTTTTCACACGCACCAAGATTTATTCCTAATAGATTGAGGAATTAAATCTATGAAAATTAATTAGTAATTTTCGAAAAACAAAGAGGGAGAGAAGAAAGAACACGATCCTCCTGATCTGATCTTCTTATCTGTATCCCAACTCCAATCTGAATATCTGGTGAAGATTCCATTTGGATACCTTGCCCGGTTGAGAAGCAAAATTTCCTCCTCATTTCTCAGATCTAGTCGATCACCACAGCTTCCAAAATACTGGTTTGCTATGTTGCAACATATGATCTTGTGGTGTGTTGTGATCTGAGAAACTGAGGCCTATTTATAGGAAAAATACTGGACTTCTATTGGGCCTAAGTTTTCATGGGCCAGACCAGGGACCAGAATGCAAATAGCAAATAAGGCCTATCAATTAATTAATTCACATATTCAACCCAGAATATAATTAATTTATTTATATTGATTTATTCCACGAGAGAATCAATACTCTCCTACCTATTTGCTACCACGTTTTGATGTACGGGTCGCATCGGCTCGGCTTATCCCCATATTTAAGGTTAAAGACATTCGTTAATTAATTTAAGCTCTGACAAGCTATTTAATTAATTAACATCTTATATTTCTGAGTCAATCCACTCAAACCTTTTTCACTTATGCTTGAACTTAATCAGCCTGCAGGACTTTAGCATAACGAACCTTTTGAGCTGCTCAGGGAATATCACCATCCTATACTGGATGTGGTTGCCTAGTTCCAGTACCAGACAGTCATACACAGAATGCTATCACCCAAGATACAGATATACAGGCTCAACTAGAGCCTTTCACTGCAACTCAAAGTAATACACAGTCTGCATATACTTCTGTACCTTCATATAGGCTTAGGATCTCATCAAGCCATAGAGATCTAGATTCTTTTAATGTCAGATAAAAGAATCGATCTCGACTTAGGTCCTTATCAATGTGTGCCCCACACCAACATACCAAGCCATTCAAGATAAGATGCTTATTACTGCGTATGATGCAGCCTACACCGACAGTTTATCCTGGAACTGTCTCAGCTGTGATAACTATTTTTATCTCGCTAGGTCAAATGATCCATACGATCTTCCGTGATCTACTACACACCGTATGATCTCCCTATCGACGAGATAAGAGGATAAGAGCGTTTGCGACACATGTTTGTTAATTCAGACAGGAGATGAACATACAACATTTATGATTCCCAGTATATTAACCAAACGACCTTGTACATAATATACCAATCATAATGCTTTCAGTATATAAATCCATCACTTTCCAGGTTGGAGTATCCGGTTGTGGGGATGATCAGAAGTTGAGGATCCAAGAGACTTTCCCAGATGAGCAGTCATCTGGGAAAGGAGTACTACTTTCCCAGATGGAAAGACATGGACCTCAAGGAGTACTACTCCAACAAGACTCCATGGTATGCTAATTAGGCCAACTACTTGGTGAGTGGAGTTCCCCCTCCAGAGTCTACCCCACAAGAAATGAAGAGGTTTCAAAAGGAGGTCCGATTCTACTATTGAGAGGATCCTTATCTATGGCGCCGATGTGCCGATTCCATTATCCGCTGGTGTGTTCCTCAGCCTGAATTCTTCCAGATCATTGAGGCATGTCATTCCTCTCCCAGGGGTGGCCACTTTGCTGCCAACAGGACCGCCTTCAAGGTCTTTTCTAGTGGTTTCTACTGGCCAACTATCCATGGAGACTGCAAAGCTTTTGTATCTAATTGTGACAGATGCCAGAGGATGGGCAACATATCAAAGAAGGATGAGATGCCCACTACCCCAGTGATTGAGGTCGAGATCTTTGACGTGTGGGGGATAGACTTCATGGGACCCTTCCCACCTTCAGGAGGGTATTCTTACATTCTATTGGCGGTCGACTATGTTTCTAGATGGGTGGAGGCCATTCCTACCACCACAAATGACTCCAAAGTTGTGGTGAACTTCCTCCAGAAGTATGTGGTGACTCGTTATAGCACTCCGAGAGCCTTGGTAAGTGATGGTGGTTCTCATTTTTGCAATTGTACTATAACTGCTCTACTTGCTCGATATGGAGTCAAGCACAGGGTTACCACTTCATACCATCCTCAAGGGAATGGCCTTGCTGAGTTGTCCAATAGGAAGATCAAAGAGATCCTTGAGAAGATTGTCAAGATGAAGAAGGATTGGGCATTCAAGCTCGATGACGCACTGTGGGCTTACCGTACTGCATTTAAAACTCCGATTGGGATGTCTCCGTTCCAGTTGGTCTTTGGTAAGTCCTGTCATCTTCCTGTGAAGCTTGAGCACAAGGCGTGGAGGACTATGAAGGAGTTGAACTTGAATTGGAAGGCCGCTGCTGAAAGTTGGGCTATATACTTGAATGAGATGGATGAGTTCTGAGAAGAGGCTTACGAGAACTCCATGATCTACAAGCTCCGAGAAAAGAGGTTCCATGACCAAGGCCTCAAGAGACGACAGTTCTACAAGGGGGATCTAGTCCTGCTCTTTAATTCTCACCTCTGTTTTATGCCAGGAAAGCTGCAGTCCAAGTGGACTGGACCATATACTGTGGTCAACATCGGCACCAATGGAGTGGTGGAATTAGCTGGCCAGGATGGCACAATCTTCAGAGTCAATGGACATGGAGTCAAGCGCTACTATAGTCCGCTGCAGATTGGAGCTGTGGAGGTGCATTATCTAGACCGACCATGAGCTGAGGTATCGTTGAGCTAACGACGTTAAATTAAGCACTTGTTGGGAGGTAACCCAACAATTTATTGCTTTATTTTAGTTTTGAAGTCAATTTTTTAGTGTAGGATTAGTTTTAGGTTTCTTCCATGCCTTAGAAAAATTTTCAATCTTTAAAATTCATTTTTTAAAATTTGCCTCCGTTTCGGTCGACAACCTACATGTCGATCGACATAAAAAAAATTGTCGATCGACACAGCAGATGTCAATCGACAACCCTTGTGTCGATCTTGTGTGTTTTTCTTCTTGTTTTCAAAATTTCCACAGTTGTGTCGATTGACGCCCGGCTTATAGATCGACACTCGTGTGTCGGTTGAGCCGCCCGACTCAATTTGGTTTAGGGTTTTTTTGAAATTTAATTAAAAATAAAAAATAAAATTACCTATGTGTCGATCAACACTCGCTGTGTTGATCGATACAGAGGCACGGGCTCTGCTCGTTAAAAACACAAAAATGCAGGAATTTTTCTTATTTCAAAACAAACACGCATGCACGGCTCTCTTCCCCCACTTCCCCAACTCGATTTTCTTGCACTTTTCATCGATTCTCCACGAGGTAATCACTCTTTCACTCTTTCTTGTTTTCTTGCATTTATCCATTTGTGAGCCCTAGAATTCTCCAATTTGTGTTTATGGTTAATGTTCGATTTTTATGCATATATCGGGTTGAATTGGGTCGTTATTGGTTATGAGTGAGTCGATTTTAGTTCCTCTATGCTTTAATGTTCATATATGTGGATATTTGTGGACTTTTGGATTCGAATTGAAACCCCCTTTACTGTTGCTTGATTTGTACTTTTCCAAATTGCAAATATTGGTTATTTTGGCTTTTGATTGATGTTTAGCACTTGGATTTGGTGTGAATTGCATGATTGGGTGGTCAATTTGAGATGGGCATGTCTAATTTGTTTGGAATTTTTGTTGAAATTGCACTAGGCATGTTTGGGGGAGTTAGTTGTTTTTCTTAGTCTCTTGTGCTTTGTTGGTGTTGTAGATACTAGGGTTCATTTCTTTGTCTGATGAGGACTATTTGCCTGAGGAGGAGGAGGAGGAGATTTATGAGGATGATGATGGTGATGAGGAGGTTGATTCTGAGTTTGGGGCCGATGATGCTGATGAGGTACTTGTCCCCAAGGAGCTTCCCGGATGGGCTCCTTTCTTTGCCCATCCCGACCATACCACCCGCTTCGCCCACTTTCAGCAATTCAAGATTTGTATGACACGGTATCTTGATGCCGATGCTATGGAGGAGTTGGGGATCGGCGTAAATGTCCAGCAGCTATTCGAGCGGTGTAGCTAGGGCCACTTCATCCAGCAGTTCTGGCCTACTATCCGGCCTCTTGTTCTGGAGTTCTTTTCTACTCTGCACATCATCGAGCCAAACCGGCCGCACCAAGTTGAGCCTAACGGCATTCATTTCTAGCTGCAAGGGGTGCAGTACACTTTATCCTGCACTGAGCTGAGCTAGACACCATCTTTGGGTGCGAGCCGGGGGGTTTGTACCACGAACCCCCGGAGTTTCTGATTTCTGAGTTTTCGGGCAGTATTGTAGCGGATGCCGATCCAAAGAACTACCACTCTGGCCGTATGAAGACCTCTTTAATCAACAATCTGGTCTTCAGGTACATTCAGAAGTGCCTCGGGGTCTCTGTTTTTTGACACAACGAGAGCGGGAAGGCCCGCTTCAGTGAGGTTTTATGCCTTTGGGCCATGCTTAGTTGCACACACATCAGTCTTGCTGCCTTCGTGATGGAGAACTGGAAGCAGCATATGATAGTTGTCCCGAGCGACTTTTGGTGCGGCGACTTTGTGACCCCGATTGTCGCACATGTGGGGATTCCAGTCCATGTCTTCACCCCGATTGGTGGCTACCGGACCTTGACCATCCGCAGCTTGGAGCAGTACAGATTCATTGTCTATTATCGGGGAGACACGTACCTGCGCCTGTCTAATGGCGACCAGTTCCTTCTGCCAGCCCCGGAGCTTACTCACGTCACGGACCTTCAGTTCTGTGACAATTGGTTCATGCTTACACAGGCTCATATGGACCGGACTATATCTTCCAGAGGCGGAGCCCCCACATCCCGACTTCTATACAGACCGGATATACTGCCCGATCAGCGGGTGCTATCCTGCAAGGAGGAGGCAACTCTTTGGGAGGAGCGACAACATTTGATAGCGAGGCAGACTGCCGAGGAGCAGCCTCATCAGGAGATCCCCCACTTCCAAACTGAGCAGCACTTCAGCACGGGGGGTTGGGACGGCGCATCTACTTTCTAAGCCGGTATGGGTTCTTTCGTAGGTTTCCCCGACGGCATCTACTTTCAGTTAATGCAGAAGCAGGCAGCTGCCGCAGCTAGCTTGGGGGATCAGTTGTGCCATGTTCATGAGAGTTCGTAGAGATAGGAGGCTACTCTTTTGAGTGTCCAGTCCACCTTACAGGGTGTTTGGACCCAGCAGCAGAAGCACACCACCGCGATCGGGCATCTGACCCAGCGTATTGGAGGAGCTATTTTCCGATATTGAGTCGGTGTTGCGATACCACAGGTGGGTAAGGCGAGCTGATCCACCTCCGAGACGGGATTAAGGTCTAGATTCCTTTCTTACGAGCTGACTGTCAAACTTATTCTTTCCTTCGTATTGAATAAGTTTGGGGGGATGATGACTCATGGGAATGGAATCATTTATCATTTATCTTTCTATTTTCTGTATTTTCTTTTGATGTATTGTTATTTCATTTCCTTTCGATGTATTTGTTCTAGTTGTTAGTTATTTTCGATGTATTTGAGTTTTCAGTTGTATTTGTTCTAGGTTCAAAATATGTTTAAGTGTTACTTGAGATTTTGTACTAATTACTCCCATATTTATGAAACTTTTTGATTGATGTATTTGAGTTTTCAGTTGTATTTGTTCTATTTGTGAGGTTCTTCCCGAAACTGTTGATGATCTTGATTGGATTTTGATTGAATTATGTTTTGGATGAGAGTGTTCTTGGTTTGTGATGAATCTTGTGATGCATTGCACATCTCTGTTTGCATGACTTTAAATTTCTTTTGGTGATTTGATCGAGGACGATCAATAGTTCAAGTTTGGGGGAGTTGATAAGTGCGTTATTTCATTCACTTATCAATGGATTTTTAGGTTGTTTTAATGCTTTCATCGTGTGTTTACTTTATTTTCTTTGCATCGCCTTGGTTTTATGATTGGTATGTTTGTTATAGTGGAAAATGTAGGTTTTGGAGTTCAAAATCGACTAAGTGTGGAAACTGTGATATTCCGTCGTGTTCTCCGTATCGACCGACGCACGGTTTGTCGGTCGACACAGAGGTCGAGAGGAGTTGGTGTCAAGAGCTGAGAAACGATTGACAAGTGATGTGCATGTCGATCGACACCCACCGTGTTGATCGACATGACGACCGGAGAGCTGGCTCGATAAGGTTTTCACGCGGATCAAATTTAGGGTCGTGTGTCGATCGACACACGCCCTGTCGATCGACGCAAGGGCCATTTATGAAAATTTTCCAAGTTTATGTTTAATTGCCATGTTTAATCATTCAAACCTCTTATATATAGTTGGTATTCTGCGAAATTAAGGACTTATGCCACTTTTTAGACTCAGAATTAGGTTTTTCACAGTTCTTCTATTATTTCGACTTTGGATTGAATATTGGGATCAATATTTCTCGAGATTGGACTCAATTCAACTGTTTATTTATGAAGAACATATGCAGGTTTTATCTTTTCATATGTTTGTTTGATATGAATATGTGTAGGTAATTCCTTAGTCGGATTCTAGGGTTTATGTGATTATCTTGGATGCATGTTTAGGTTATCGAATCGATCAATATTTTAATAAGATTTATCAATTGGTGCTTTTCTAAATCTGATAAAATTGGCCATTTGATTGGATTTCATAATTAATTAATTTGAGACTGAAAGGTGAAAATTAATTAATTGATTTAAGAATTGATAATATGGATTTTTATTATGTCTGAAAAGAAGAGTTTAATCCATAGAAATAAATCTGATGTTTTTGGGAGTTGTTAATTTTTCTAGAGACCGAAAGGATATAGGAAATTGATAATCTACTTTATGAATTGTCAAACCCTGGAATTTGTAATAATTTTCTGATGTTCCACTTTAATTTTTATTTTTAATTGATCGATTGATTTTCCTTGCATGTTATCCAAGATATGAACTTACCCTGGAATCTGACCTTTTCTCTGATTGTTGAAAAATTTAGTTTAATTCTGTTTTTAATTTAATTCTTGCAAATTTAATTTCAGTCATAAAAACCCTTTCAAAATTTGATTTACTTGGACAATAAACCAAAAAACTATGTTTCAGTATATAGGATGTTCGCTTATACAATCTTTGTGGGATCGGTAATTTTAGTTTGCCACTAAACTATAGTATCACTAAAAATTTAGTGATCAAGAACACAATAATAATCAACCTTAATAAACACAAAAATTTAATTCCTTGCAATTGATTACTCCTCCTTTTGAGATAGAAAACCAATTATATTCAATTCCTCTTCTTATTATTAATCTTATCCTCTCGGTCTTTCGATTAACAATTATAAATATAGAATCAATTTCATCTCTCGATCCATCTTCAATTCTAAGTTCTATCAATTAAATCTGGAATTGAAACCATGCAAATTGAGTTGATTAATCTAACATGCAAACATGATTAATTACACATAGCCCTAGAAGCCGCTAGCGTTTCTAGCCACTCATGATGGACAACAAAAACAAGAAACATCTTATTAAATTGCATAATAAAAACTTACAATGAAAAGTAAAGATTGTTCAAGTCTCCAACTCTCCAAAACTCTCAAAAACCTGAATACTTCTATGAAAGATGAATTATAAAGCTGAATCAATGGTTGAATCCTATCTAAACTCGAGCTATATGAGTATTTATAGAGGTAGATGTGTATAAATTGGGATCTAGGGCCAAAAATATGATTTAATTATAAAAATCATTATTTTTCCTTTTTCTGGGTCTGCTTCGGTCGATATGGACCTCGCGTCGGTCAACGCAGAATCTTCTACGTCGGTCGAAACAGAGACCATTTTTCGCCCCTTTCGATCCTTCTGTGCAGTCTCACGGTTTTGGCCATAACTTTTGCTCCCGAACCCTAATTGACCCGATTTTAGTTGCATTGGAAAGCTAATTAAAAGATCTTTCTATTGCTATGCCCTAGTAGCTCAAATTCCATGTGTGGAAGAAGTCGTGACTGTTTCTTTGAACATCAACTGCTTTCCGTACGGGTTTCCAATGAATTTGGCCTAAAACCTGTAAAAACACACCATGACTAGCATAATACCCCATAAACTCGACTTATGCATAAAATATATAAATAAACTCAACAAAACTAAATAAAATACTAGAAAATAATATAGATAAGTGAGTCAAATTACGAGCTTATCACATTCACGTGCTTGAACATAGGGCAGTCGGAACTTATGATTATTGTTAGCTCGAGATTCTGAAAAATCCTCCCTAGAATGTAAATGTGATTGATGATTGGTTGGTTTGTGAATGTTGAATTGAAAATCTATGTGATAGGGTAGTTGATGATAGGAGTCTCTTGCTTGATGAGTCGCTCTCTAATGCGTGTTTTGTACATGTTAGACTAATTTTGAACTTGATAATTGTTGAGGGGGAACATAATTTGACCTAAGTGAGTTTTTTAGCCTAAAATTTTTCTTGATGTGTGACAAGGTACATATGCAATATTATTCTAGAATTTGACTTGTATTCTCTCTCGAGGTTGCATGAGTGTGATAATAGGGTAAAATGATCTTAGGCACGTTCTTTCTTAGCCTAAATCCTATACACTAACTTTAAAAATCTCCACTTGTAGCTCTTTTGAGCCTTTTGAATGATTTCTTTGTTTTAGAATGGTTGATAATTGAGAGGGGTATGAATTAATTGCAGAAGTGGATTTTGTGGTTTAAATGAGTTAAATTTTGTTATCTGTTGGGATTGAAAAAAAAAAGGATAGACAAGAAAAAAAAAAGAGATGTGTTGTGGAAAAGAAGAGAAAAATAAAGTGAACAAGGAGTGTATGATTTAATTCCTTGCTTAGTTCACTAGTTGCATTTTTTATTGAAAATTTTTGAAAAAGAAAAGGGTTGAAGTTGGTTGTGCTTAAAAGTCTATTATGGTGTGATGAGTGAAATTGGAGTAGAAAATCTTTTGAGTCACTTAGCCAAAACCATCCCACCAATTTTAGGAAGTCACGTTACAACCCGATAAAAACCTATTTGATTACCCGACTTATTGCACTATTTTAGCAGTGGAGAGATGAGAGACTTGTCAGACATATGGTAAGTGCGCTATGGCCTTGAATTTGAGAGATGTTACACAATTTAAACACTTGAGGGATGAGTGCAAACGGTTTTTCCGTTTGAGGTTCCCCTTTGATGATTTGATTATTTAATTGCGGTCTTGATTATGCATTACATGTGGATGATTGTTACTTGGATAGTTTAGAGACTTGTGAGGCATTGCACACTCATATCTGCAGTTAATTTAATTTTATGTCTGTAAATTAATCGAGGACGATAAACGATTTAAGTTTGGGGGAGTTGTTAAGTTCGTTATTTTGCTAACTTATTGATAGCTGTTAAAATTACATATTAATTATAATATAGTGAGCACATAAATTTATAATAACCCGAAGGTTGTCGAACCCACAGGGACAGCGCAACAAAAATATTTCATGTACTGAATGCAGTTCATCAATTCGCTATTTGAGAAAGCCAAAATTGAGAGAATGGGGTTTTTGTTTTCAAAACAGAAAAGACTTTTGAATAAAATCAAGTAATAAAAAGCACATATTCTAGGAAAATCAACCAATCCAATCAACATGCATAAACAATCAATCCAAACCCAAAATAATTATTAAGGTGGGAAATCTTTTGAATTGGAATTAATCCCTTGATTAGGCAATTAAAACCTAGATTACTAGAAAGTGAATTTTACCTTTTGAGTCTCAATAATACAAACTAGCCAATCTCAATAAAAATACAGATTTTCTTCTTTTTGAGACAGAAACAATTATATCAAATTCTCTCTTCCTATTGTTAATTATCTCCTCTCGGTCTCAAATTAACAACTATCAATCTAATCCAATTTTAATCTCTCGATCCTTCAATTGAAAATAGATTTTAGAATCAAAACCAGAGAATTTGAACCAATTAATAAGGGTTGGATTTAATTGAATTAAAACATGCGGAAAAGGATGGAGAAAACCCTAGAACCTGTTAGAGTTTCTAGCCTAACATATTAAAAACAAAAATTGCAAGAGACATAAATAAGCTTACTTGAATCATATTGAAAACATGAATTGAAATCTTCAATGTCTTGAATCCAAAGCAATAAAGTAAAGAAACTAGAAATATAAAGTATTTGAATGCTGAAAATTAAAGTAAAAATAAACTAGAAATTGAACATTATTTTTGAGCTCTAGAAGTCCTATTTATAGCGGAGGAATTTGAATCTTCAAAAGGTAATGGGTTTTGAAAGGAAAATCTCCAAATTGAGACAAAATTAGCCTTCCCGTCTTTCGTGTCGATCAACATGGCGTGTATCGATCGACACACATGCCAAGTCGACATGCACATTCGTCTCTCTTCTCCGATCAAAATTCAGCCTCCATGTCGATCGACACTCTGGATGTCGATCGACATGGAGGTCAATCTTCAATCCTTTGTGTCGCTCGGTCCTTTCTTCATCCCAAGCTCCTTCCTTTCCTCTATGTCGATTGACATAGAGTATGTCGATCGATATAGATGCATTATGGCAGATTTTCCTCTCTTTTATCAACACTTCAACAATTCATCATTTTTGTACCCAAAAACCTACAAAGCTGAGCACGACAAACGTAATATCCTCTATAAACAACCATGCTCGATTATTGACCTAAAACTAATGCAAATGCAAGAAACAATAAAGAAAACAACGTGATAAGTGAGGCAAAATACGAGTTTATCACTTATCAATTAGTTTCAAGTTGCGTGATTTTCATGTTTATTTATGCATCGTAGTGTTTTTGTATTGTATTCGTGTTTGGTGGTGAATTTTCACAGGAAAAGAGGTTAAAATCACACAAGGAAGAAAAGCAGGTGAAAAGTGCTCTATATCAACCGACACAGGCTCTGTGTCAGTCGACACACGGGTCGAAGGAGGATATGTTTCGAGCAAAGCTGGGAGTCGACATGAGGAAGCATGTCGACCGACGAGGACACACGTCGATCGATGCAGAAGGGTCGACGATCATGTGGCTTTCGACAAAGAAGATGCCGAGGAGAGATGCACGTCGACCGACGTGCCTTTGTGTCGGTCGATGTAGGCATAATTTTTCGGGAAATTGTGATTTTTGGCATTTTCTTCCTTGTTTAATCTCATACCTTGTGGGGATCATTACTATACTTATATAAACACATGTTATTCGATTTTTTAGGGTTGGACACCATACATTCAGAATTCTAAATATTTTCTAAGGCAGAATCGAGTTTTATTTTGTATTTTGGAGATTGAAGACAATTGTTGGAACTTGATCAATCTCGAGACTTTGTTTTGAATCAATGCAAGTTTATTACAGATTTTATCTTTTCATAATGTCTTTAATTATGAATAGCATTAACTAAATTCTTAATCAAATTCTAGGGTTCCAAAATCTATCCTGACTGCATGTTTATAGATTAATACGGTCTAATGCCCTTCCTTGTTCGATTTATGAAATTCTGTGTTTTAATTGAAACTTGAATTTGTTGGCCACTTATTTAGGTTATTAGTTAATTAATTTGAGACTCAAAAGGTGATAATTGATTAAAAGGAAAAGGATTTCATAATATAATCATTTATTCTTGTCTTAAAAAGAGGGAATTAGATTGTAGGATTTAATCTGTTGATTTTTGGAGTTATTGAATTATTCTTGAGACCGAAAGGGTAAAGGGAATTCGATAATCTACTTTATAAATTGTCAAACCATGAAGTTTACAATACTTTTCTGATTTCCATCTTGCAAGGAATTAAATTGGTATTTGATGAATGTATCTATTGTATGTCAGGAAGGATAGTAATGAAATCCCTAGAATCTGAATCTTTGCATCTGATTTAAAACCCTTTTAATTTCTTATGTATTATTTTATTTAAAGTGTTTGAAATTTGGTTCTGATTTAGCTTTTAAAATTATTTTCAACAAATCTTTCAAATTTGATTTCCTCAAACAATATTCTGAGAAACTGTAGTTCAGTACTCAGGATTGTTCGATATTTCATTTCTCGTGGGATCGACAATTGTTATTTTCCGTTGTATTATTAGCTCTGTTAAGTTATTAATAATTTTAGCGATCACTTCCTGAAATCAGAATCATTTCTATATGGCAATTCATTAGTAACTTCAAAATACCAATTTGATTCAGATGAGTACGGAGTAATCATAAAATCATTTTCAGAAATTTCCATTTCTTGAACATCGCGATGCTCGTCTTCAGCGTGAACATCCTGTTGTTCTTCTTTAGTTTCCATGCGATCCTTAGTTTCATCACATTATTCGATCCGCACATGGAATAAAATGTGATCCACGTCTTCAACTTTTTCTTTAGAATCCGATTCCTCACTTAGCGTGGTGTTGAAGTTTAGCTTCTTCCTTCGTTGAACGGTAGGAAATTCATTTGCATAATGCCCTATACCCAAACATCCATGACATCTAACACCATCAATGTTAGACTTTTCGGATGATGACTTTGATTTCCTTCTGGAAGACCCATGTCCCCCTTTTCTCATAAAATTATTAGAGGAATTTTTTGATGGTGATGTTGAAGAGCTAGATCCTCAGTCTCTTGGAAGTAGAGTTGTCCTTCCTATAGGATTTCAAGAACTTGTTAAACCTCTTGGTAAGTAGAGCAATTTCCAGCGTGTCAACGTCTTTTGCTTCTTCGATGGCTGAAATATTGATGTTGAACCTCTCCGGTAGAGTTCTCAACATCTTGCTGACTTGTCTCCCATTCCCAATTCGTTCACCAAGAGCATGAGCTTCATTTGTCATGGTAGCCAATCTTTCATAGTACGAGGCAATAGTCTCATCCTCCGACATTCTGAGATTCTCAAATTTGGTTGTAAGAATCCTCATCTTTGTGCTATGCACACTTGCGGTGCCTTCACACTTTCCTTGAAGGATAAGCCAAACATCTCTAGCTTCCAAACAATTTGAAATCAACCTAAACACGCAATATCAACTGAAACAAAAATAGCATTTAGAGCTCTAGAATTACAATTTGAGATAGCGCGCTTGTCATTCGTCCATTGGCCTTCAGGTTTGAAAGTAGTCGTTGTCTCGGCTGGATTCTCTGGGTTTGGTATAGTAATCCTGGAGGGTGACCAACCGTCAAGAAGAGCTGCCCATGCTCATTCATCTATGGATTTGATGGACATCCTCATGCGCAACTTCCACATAGGATAATTGTTCCCATTGCTCTGCAGAATTGGTGGACAACCTACCTGACTTGATGGATCCAACATCGTAAACTGCACAACAGGACCTTGCTACTTAGTGTGTCAAGCAGCGGGTCGTGATGCCAATTGAAAAAATTTGTACCCGAGTTTACGTAAAACACTGTAATGCTAGATTGTAATATTGGTGTTAGAGATAAACGCAGTGGAATAAATTTCCTGGGTAATATTTCTATTCCCCAGGAAGCCTTGCGGCCTAAAACCAATTTCACTATATAAATAAGATTTATATAGAGAAATAAAAATAAACAGTTTGAATCACTCTCGATTCACTCTCTCGAATGATTCTCACTCTACATAGATGATTGGATAACACATATGAACAAACGTTCTATTAAATTGAGCACAAGGAATGCTTACGACTCCTCCACCGTAGGAAGCCTTTCCGGAGATGGATTCCGTCAAGAGTAGACTGATAGTGAGAGATTACTTAGAATGGGTAAGGCATGGATTGAACTTGTGGACTGAAAGCTCTATGATTCAATGTAATTGCTCAATCTCTTCAAGCTCAACGTGCCCTTTTATTCTTGTTTGGAGTGCACAACTTCAAGTCCACCTTTCCACTCCCTTGGACGTGTTGCACGAAGTCTTTCCACCTTCCACTCAATCTCAGCATAACCGTTGATCAGCCACAACCTCATGTGTGAAGTGGTTTTAGTAGTGGAGACACTTCCTATTATTTATGAACAAAGAAAATAATAAAATATGATAATATAAAGTTAGTATAAAAGAACAGAAAAGGACGTGGGAAATTAAGGTTACAAAAGATCCCTAGAAATTAGGGATTTGTTGTAACCGCCCCTGCAGGGAGGTTGAGATTAATATCATAGTGTCAAAGTGATACATAAGTTTAACATCTAAATATTTGAACATACAAATGTTAAACTTGTAAAAACTTTAACACTCTAAAAGATTTTTGCAGTGAATTCAAGCTTCAACTCATCATACTCCCCATTGTAACTCATCTCTATTTTCAGTTAACAACTCTTAACATTACATCTTCTCTTTCATAATTTGCATCGGAAAATGAAGTTGATTTGCACAGGCAGGGCATCAAGTGCAGCGAGGAAGTAGCAAATGCCATTGCTGGAATCCTAAACACCTATATGAATGATTTTATTCAGAATGTAATCTATTTTATGAATTTTAAACCCCATGAGCGACAAAGAATATTCTTCCACTTTTATATATCATTTAAATGATTGATTTATAGAACATCGTTAGTAATTTGCAGATTAGTTGATGGTGAGTACATCATTTTGTTACATGAGCAACACATTACCTAATTAATACAAGCTTTTAGTCAACTAGGTGATTGAAATGGGACGAACCTTTTGACTAGTAAACACAAAATGCATGTTGTGTAGGCAACGCACCATCAAGTCAGGTGGAAAGTTAGATTAAATTTATTTAGGCTTTTTATTTTAATATTATTATGTGACATTCCAACAGAAATTTTTAAAAAGAGAATGTGGTGTCGGCACCAATAATTAACATGAGCAAATGTTAAAGTAGCAGACTTATTATTGAAGAATATTGATTGAGAAGAAGAGACATGGCTTTTGCTGCTCTGGTTTCTCTGAAGCACACCATTTCAAATCCCAACAATGACATACAAATCCCCAAATCTTCCCATCTGGCGTTGCTGTCATTGTGCTCTACACTCCGAAAGTTGGATAATTTACGCAATATAAGAATTGATATGAGCTTGATTTATGCACTGGAAGCGGAAATAAGCGAGGCAGCATACAAACTAGAAGATATGATTCAATATTATTTGTTTCATCGCTCTCTTCCACCTTCCGACAGCCTCGCCGATCTGCAGATACCCCGCATAGACTGGGTCGACTTAAACCAAGAGATTGATTTGTTTTTTGAGAGGGCGAAGAAGTTCAAAGAGGATTTTAACAGAGTGCTTAGGAATCCATTGCATGTAGAAGAAGAGAAGAAGGATGGTGATGTTTCGCCGACACAGGATTTTGGAGGAAACGAGTCAACGACGGTCGGGTTATCGGACCATATTGCGAAAATCACAAATGAGCTGCTACGTCGGCATTCTGGACCCAAAATTGTGTCACTCGTCGGAATGGCAGGCATCGGCAAGACCCAAATTGCTAGAGAAATTGCTCGACATCCACTCATCGTTCAGCATTTCAATTTAATATTTTGGGTGAGCGCAGGTTTAAAGCGTCAAACGAAAGATATCCTGGTGGATATCGTTGCTCAGATCGAGGGCAAGCCTAGAAATCTATTCCAGGGAAAAAACACACGTGATTTGTCAACGCTTTTGCATAAAAGTTTGGATGGTAGAAGATACTTAATCGTCTTGGACGATGTTTGGAGCACTGCGGTGACCCGTTACTTGAGAAATCGGCTTCCAGACGACGGAGATGGAAGGCGAGTCTTACTCACAACAAGGCTAGAAGGAGTAGCGGAATGCGATAGCAATGGAATTCGGCAGATACGTTTTATGAACAGCGAAGAAAGTTGGAATCTACTTCGGCAGAATGTGTTTGGTGAAACGTATTGCCCCCCTCAACTGGAGAAAGTTGGAAGGAAGATTGCAGAGAAATGTGAAGGTCTTCCTCTTTTGATTCTCACGGTTGCCCGCATCCTGTGTGAGCATGAGCAGCAGACTGAAGAGTTCTGGAAGGCTGTAGCAGACGAGAAAACTTCTACTTTTACAGATGCATATGATGAAATCTCCAAGGTACTATATCCAAGCTATGAGTACTTACCCCAGCATTTGAAAGCGTGCTTTCTGTATATGGCAGTTTTCCCACAAACTTCTGAGATTGCCTTCGTAAAGCTCTTTCACTTGTGGACTGCTGAGGAGTTTTTTGAACGTGGAACCTATGAACCGGAATATGCGGTTCCTTATATATATTTCGAAAATTTTACAATGGAATGTTTGAGGAAGCTCGTCTCCCATAGTGTGGTTATCATCTCCAAGCACAGCTCCATAGAAAGAATCAGATCTTGCAAGCTCCATTCTGCCTTTTGGCACTTGTGCTCTAAAGAGGCAAGGAAGATCAAGTTTTTCCACGTCTTAAAGAGATTAATCCATGCTTCCCAAGATGATATTGAAAGCCATCGCCGGTTTTCCGTCCAAAATAACATTTTATTTGGCATTAAAGAGGTGAATGAGTCAATGGCAGCAGCTGCATCAATTGCTCGTTCTGTCCTGTGTACTGGTCCAGATCATGAATATGAAGTGCCAGTATGTTTTGATTTGGTGTTGCTGAAGGTGTTGGATGCTGCTGCGATCCGTTTCTATGAGTTCCCTGTAGAGGTACTCAAACTTATACGGTTGAAGTATCTTGCCCTGACTCATCATGGGAAGCTCCCTAGTTCCATCTCCGACCTCCAACTGCTGCAGTGTCTGATTGTCCGTCACCATCATAGCATTAGATTCATAAGAGATGTAGATCCAGTTTGTTTACCAAAGGAGATGAGAGATGAGATCCGCGATCTGCCGGAAATTAGGAGCATTAAACTGCTAGGAGATTTTACTTATTGGGCTAAGCAGATATGGGACGAGATCTACGATATTCAACAAAGGTGGACGAGTGATCAGACTCCATCTTATACTGATCGTCGCTCCTGGAGCTTCGATTTGTTGGGATACTCGAGCCCTTTTCGTGAGGTGACTTTGCGACAAATCCAGAAGAAGATGTGGGATATACAAAAAGCGTGTAGCACCACATTGCCGACATATTCAATTAATTTGGAGAAGGAGAGATATCCATATTCGCGGAAGCATAGCTGGGAGGAGTTTAGAGATTCAATTGCTGTGGAGAAGGAGATATGGGAGGAGATGTGGGGAATTCAGGAAGTGAGGATCAGTGACAAAACTTTTTTGCCAAAAGAGATATGGGAGATGCGACAACTGAGGCATCTTCGGATCATAGGAAGAAACCTACCTGATCCAACTTATGGAACAACCCTACCAAACCTCTCAACACTTTATGTGAATGCTCATAGCTGCAACTCCAAAGTTTTCAAGAGTCTTCCCAGTCTTAAAAAGTTGGGAATTATAATCGAGTTAGGGCCTTTCACTGCTGAATTCATAAGCTGCTTCAAGCATATTAGTCTTCTTAAGAAACTAGAGTCACTTAAATGTGTGGTGGTGAATCCTCAACGAGTTGTTGCCCCAGCAGCTGATCAGCTTTCAAATTTTCCGACAAGTCTGAAAAAGCTGAGCTTGAGTGGGTTAGGATATGGTTGGGAGTGCATGAGTCCAATTGGTTATCTTCCAAAGCTTGAAGTGCTGAAGATGCGATTCGCTGAGTTCCAAGTACCAGAATGGAAAACAGAAGTCGGTGAATTCCCCAGCCTCAAATATCTGCTACTTGAAGATGTCGATCTGGTGCGATGGACAATTGCCAACAATGGCTGCTTCCCGAAACTCCAGCGCCTAATCATTCGACACTGCTACAAATTAAAGGAGCTACCTCGGCCTAGAGCTCTCAAAATGATAGAGGTAGAAGACTGCAGCCCTTCAGTTGTGACTTCTGCGGAGCAAGCACGTTCTTCTTCAGTTGAGGTTGTCATCACTTCATCATGGAAACTTTAACGATGAGTCACTCACAAGGTAACTTTCATGACACATCCATTTCTATGTTACACGCTAGAGATTTAAGAACTTGTGTTGATTTCATCTTTCAACTGTGGTCTAGGGGAAATTGAATGTCATCACGCCCACTAGGCATATCAAGTCATGGTTTCTACGTTTGATCCACTTCCTTGCCTCTTCTTTCCCTTGTTGCTTTGAAATCCGGAGCTGCTCGTTTGATTGTTGTGGTTTTTTTTTTTTTGGCTTTGTATCTTTTACTGAATTGATTCTTGTGGTTTAGCTCGCTTGTTGCTGGTTTGAACGTTGCTCTTCTGCTTGTTTGAGTTTTCTTTTCACTGGGACTTGCCCATAGTTTGATGGTACTTGATTTTATTTATTTGTAATTTTTAAATACGATGCATTATCATTTAAATTTCGCTCTACCCAAATGTCTTTATTAAAACTCGCATCCATACCTTGTACTCCCTCCGTCTCAGCCGAATAGTCCCTTTTCATTTCGGCACATGAATTTGGGAGCTAATGTTTAGTAGCTAATTATGGTTAATAATAAAATTAGCAAACATAATTAACTTATTTAAGAATCGTAATTAACTTATTTAAGACTTAAATAAGTTAATTACGATTGCCAGTTTTATTATTAAGCACAATTAACTACTAAACACTAGCTCTGAAATTCATGTGCCAAAAAAAAGGGACTATTCGGGCGGGACCGAGGTAGTAGTACATAAATAAAGAATTTAAATCACTCGAGCCCAGAAAACAGAGACTATGATAATTTTTTGTTGCACTTGTACTCACTAAATAACACACTTCTCTAAAAATTGATAAACATGGCTACTTCTCTCTCTCCTTTGTATTCAAGCATACGCCTCTGTATCTCATAACTGCCCCGAAGCCATTCTCTCCTCTACGGTCTCCACCACTTGCATTCTCGCACTCTCAGCCCCCAATACTAAGAAAGTTAGCACAAGAGCTAGAGCTGGACCTAGGGGTGAGCAAAACCGAACCGAAACCGCCAAACCGAACCAAACCGCCGGTTCGGTTCGGTTTCGGTTCGGTTTGGATTTTTTAAGATTTTCGGTTTTCGGTTCGGTTCGATTTTTAGACTTCGGTTTCGGTTTAAAACCGAACCGAACCGCCAATATATAATATATATTTTTTTATATTTATTTTATATTTTAATTCTAATATAGTAATATTATTATTGAAAATTTAGAAACCTAACGTGTAACCCTAACTCCCTAAGTTTGTTTACGTAACTTACGTAAACCTCTTATTCTCTCGATCGACTTCTCGTCTCTCCGACTCTCCCAATCCCCTCATGTTATTTTCTATTTATGAATAATTTGTATTTTAAAATTTTAAATTACGTATCTTGTGTCTTTTAAAAATCAATATTGAAACCACCAAACTTCTATAGCAATATCTTTAATTTTTATTAAGTTATATTGTAGAAAAATTTAAACTCAAATTTAATTTGTAGATCACACTAACATAATTTGTCGATTAAAAATTACAAATCACGTTTATTATAATTAAAAAATATCTCAATATTTAAGGTAAAATATAAGAACTAATAAATATATAAATTTAATAATATTAAATAAATAGGAAATGCATGTTTTAATTCAAGCATTTTGAAAAATAGGTTGAGATTTGCGGTTTGAACCGAAACCGTGCGGTTCGGTGCGGTTTGGTGCGGTTCGGTGCAAACCGCCAAACCGAACCGAAACCGCCCATTCGGTTCGGTGCGGTTTCGGTGCGGTTTCCAAATTCCGAGCGGTGCGGTTCGGTTCTATTTTTCAGGTTTTACGGTTTGGCGGTTTGGGCGGTTCGGTTCGGTTTCCAAACCGAACCGACCGTTGCTCACCCCTAGCTGGACCAAGAGGTTTTGGGCAGAAGATTGAAAATGATGATTATATAGGTGTGGATGAGCCAGACTGATACCATTCTGTCTCAATTCTCACATAGCATTATCCTTTTTTTGGCTCTCAACTTTGATGATGGTATAAAGAATTTCTCTGTTGGTCTTGATGAAAAACAGAGTAATGAAAAGAGGGAAGATGTGAAAAAATGTTAAATTAAGAAACAGAGCTCATCCCTCTCCTCTCTACGGATGGCATCATTTTTAACAATCCAGTGGCGGATCCAGAAAATTTAGTGAAAGGGCTGAAATTTTTTTTTTTGGCCTCCAATGGACTTCAATTCTTCGTATCATTTTCTTTTTTCTTATTTTCATCCATTTTTTTTCCTTACGAGCGGGGCTAGTCTAAGAAATTCCGAATCACGATACTATAAAAACGAAAAAAAAATTCCGGCTGGGGCAGCCTGGAGCAGTCACTAGCTCATCCTTGTATATTATCTTCAATCACAATGTACATGTTTTAGTTCACGCTGTTGATCACTACAAGTTTCAAGAACTCTGTACAGCGTAATTTGCAAATTGATCTCTCATCATAGCCTGGTTGATTGCAGGGGATAAAACAAGAAAAAATTAGGCAAATAAAAGATAAGACACAGACAAATAAGCTTGGAGAGGTGGAGCAGCTGATGGAACCAAAGCAATCTCCCTGTAAGGTATAGAAAGGCAAGCAAGCAACAAGACGATAGACTCGGAATTGACTACATTGCTATCACAATCCACTCCCTACATTGAATACCATACAAACAGAGTATATGCATTAAAGTTCAAATATACTACCTAATTAAAACAAGCTTTTAGTCATAGTAGTTGATTAACTTATTTCTTAAGCTACGTGTCAGATGATGATTAATAGGGATTTTCCAATGTCGAGCTTTTTAATATTTTAAATAATAAAAAATAAACAAAATATTACTTCTCTAATAAAAAATGCAAAGCACATCACACTCTTATATAATGATAAATTTAACTGTAAAAAATATATTATTTTTTATTTTAGCATTTTTTAAATATGTTTTAAGTTCATAAGTAAATAAATTTAACTATGTATTGAATACTATTTGAACTAAATACAATTATATAAATAAATGATGACAATACCAAATTGTCATCGTTTCACAACAACAATAACAGCAAGTGATGGTTTCTCTCTCATAGAACCATGAAGAAAGAGGAAATTAAACCACTTTGCTTGCTTATTCTGCAGGGGTATGTAGAAGATATGAGAAGAACCCTAAGTGATGAGGCATGGAAAGTCCGAACGAGCATTTGCTGGGGTGAAAGGGACCGGTGGCTGAGCTTCGAATCCAAGCTTTCAACTCATCAAACTCTGTATTTTCAGTTTAACAACTCTAACATTACATTTGCTCTCCATTAATTTCCATTGAAAATTTGAAGTTGACTTGTACAGGCAGGAGGATGGAAGTAGCAAATCTCATTGCTACAGCCTACAATCCTAACACGTATATGATTTCATTCAGAATAAAATCTATTTTATATCGCATTATTATTGTAGGATGATGACTAGTAAACTTAAATGCAAGCACGTTATGTAGGCCCACACATGACACGCTGTCAGATGGGATCGGAGCTCGAGCTGTACTGAGATTTTTTAAGACTTTTATAGTTTGACATTTAGATAGATGTTCAGTTTTTAAATATTATGTGAGAAGATAAGCGACAGTCCATCAATGAATACTGAAATATATGGAGTACTTTTTGATGGGCTAATGCTCATAATGGCCAAGACTTATTTCGTTGAATCTGAAAACTGAGAAGAAGAGGAGGCATGGCTTTTGCTGCTGTGGTTTCTCTCAAGCACACCATTTCAAATCCCAACAATAACATACGAATCCCCACATCTTCCCATCTGGCGTTGCTGTCATTGTGCTCTACACTCAAAAGGTTGGATGATAAACGCAATGTAAGAATTGATATGAGCGTGATTTACGCGCTGGAAGCAGAAATACGAGAGGCAGCTTACAAACTAGAAGATATGATTCAATATTATATGTTTCATCGTCCTCTTCCAGCTTCCGACAACCACGACGAACTGCCGATTCCATCTTCCGACAACCGCGACGAACTGCCGATACCCTGCGTAGACTTGGACGAGTTAAACCAACAGATTGATTTGTTTTTTAAGAGGGCGAAGAAGTTCGAAGAGGATTATAACAGAGGGCTTAATAATCCGTTGCCTGAAGAAGAGAAGGATGGTGATGTTTCGCCGACACAAGATTTTGGAGGAAACAAGTAAACGACGGTCGGGTTATCGGACCAAATTGAGAAAATCACAAATGAGCTGCTACGTCTGCATTCCGAACCCAAATTTGTGTCACTCGTGGGAATGGCAGGCATCGGCAAGACCCAAATTGCTAGGGAAATTACTCGACATCCACGCATCGTTCGATTTTTCAATTTTATAGCTTGGGTGAGCGTAGGTTCAAAGCGTCAAACGAAAGATATCCTCGTGGATATTGTTGCTCAGATCGAGGGCAAGCCTAGAAATCTATTCGAGGGGAAAAACACACATGATTTGTTGGAGCATTTGAGTAAAAATTGGATAAAAGAAGATACTTAATCGTCTTGGACGATGTTTGGAGCACTGAGGTGACCCGTTTCTTGAGAAATTGGCTTCCAGACGACGGAGATGGAAGGCGAGTCTTACTCACAACAAGTAGCGGAATGCGATAGCAATGGAATTCGGCAGATACGTTTTATGAACAGTGAAGAAAGTTGGAATCTACTTCGGTAGAAGGTGTTTGCTAAAAGGTATTGCCCCCCCCCCACTGGAGAAAGTTGGAAGGAAGATTGCGGAGAAATGTGAAGGTCTTCCTCTTTTGATCCTCACAGTTGTCCGCATTCTGTGTGAGCATGAGCAGCAGACTGAAGAGTTCTGGAAGGCTGTAGCAGACGAGAGAAATTCTGTTTTTACAGATGCATATGACGAAATCTCCAAGGTACTATATCCAAGCTATGAGTATTTACCCCAGCATTTGAAAGCGTGCTTTCTGTATATGGCAGTTTTCCCACCAAGATGTGAGATTACTTTCATAAAGCTCCTTCACTTGTGGATTGCTGAGGAGTTTTATGAACGTGGAATCTATGAACCAGAACATGTGGTTCCTTATACATATTTCAAAAATTTTACGATGGAATGTTTGGAGAAGCTCGTCTCCCATAGTGTGGTTATCATCTGCAAGCACAGCTCCACAGAAAGAATCAAATCTTCCAAGCTCCATTCTGCTTTTTGGCACTTGTGCACTGTTGAGGTCGATATTTTGAGGCCCGAAAACGGCCCATTAAAAAGTAGCCTGTTTGATGCCTTGGGCCTAAACTCAGGATGAGGCCCATTATGATAGGTCGACAATATGGGTCGAACATTATGGCTTCGAGCTGTGAAGATTCAAATTTATGGCTCGATATTTAAGGCGTGCTTAAATAGGGAAGAACGGATCTTCTTATCGTGAAATGGATAAATCAGCATTAAAGTTCGACGAAAATCACGGAGTTCTGATAGGAAGCGTTATTCCAAAGATGGCTATATATATTTCTGGAAGAACACAATCTGGGGACGTTGAGCAAAGTGAGAATTGAAGCGAGTCATAGTTCGATATAGCAGGATTCACCTTGTTTATTTCATTTCTTGTTCGATTCTTCTATTTCCATTTTATTGTACTCATTTCGACAATCAATAACAGTATTTCCGCCTACCTACTATAATTCGTATTATTTTTCTATACCACTGATTAAATTGTTCTTGGGCTCCTCAAATCCATACAAAAAAATATCCACAACAATTTGGCGCCCACCGTGGGGGCCAGGAACAAGTTTGGCACTAACAATTTATTGCAGGGATGGCGGACGACGGAAATCGCGAACTTGTCATTGGTGGAACTGTTCCACCACAGGGAGATACCACACTTCCTGGAGCCGGAAGAGGGTCGAATCA
>JAPKLW010002474.1:0-32070 GCA_026898455.1 Plectranthus barbatus
CACATTTTCCGCTGCCAAGTTATACCCTGATAATCCGGGACCAACAAGTGGTATCAGAGCGAGGTTCTTATAGACCGATTGTTTCTGAGTCGCTTAGGACCGAGATCCACGTTTCCTTGCACTCTTTTGTTTGTCTGTTGATTAGCTCAGGTACACGAGGATGAATAATCCGAAGCTACTCGACTACAAGACTGTGAAGCATGATATATGGCGAAAGAGGTCGCTCATTTCTCTAAAGAGCATCCATCCGGAATTGAAAGATGTGCTGGAGAAAGGACCAATCGAGATCACCATGATACAGCACCAGCTAGGAGATCGTCCGGCTACTGTGATCCCAAAGCCTCAAGGCGAATGGAACGCCGAGGACAGGAAGCAGAATCAGTTGGATTCCATTGCTCACGAGTTGATCCTGGCCTCTCTTCCAGAGTCGCTGATGGAGGAAGCCCTCCAGTTTGACAATGCCAAGGGAGTATGGGATTACCTTGATAGCCTATGTCAAGAAACTGATCAAATGAAACGCAACAAATTGCAGGTTGCGGTGGACAAGTATGAGTCCTTCCAGATGCTGCCTGGAGAAACCATCAAGGAGATGGAGGCGAGATTCAACGCCATCGTCAGCGAGCTAAAGTCACTGGACAGGAAGTGCTCAAATGAAGATCTTAATGCCAAGATCCTGTCCAAAATGCCCAAGGAGGACTGGTTCGTGAAGACGACAGCTCTCAAGGAGAAGGACTTATCCAAGATGACTCCCAAGGAGTTATTTGCTCAATTGCAGGCACACGAGTGGGATATCCAGATGGTAAACAAGAATGAGGCCATCCGGAACATGGGATCCCCCAGCATCAAAGCTCAAGATGAAGCTTACTTCGTCAAGAAGGACTTCAAATGGAAGCACAAGAAGCCCTTCCATGCTGACAGACCTGCTGCCCAGCACAACCAGCAGAAAGAGATCCCAGCCACATCGGGATCTAACTCAAAAGACAGCGAGAGCTCTATCGCTGACCTTGAGCAACAGATGAAGAGACTGGCCGTTCTCCTGGAGAAAGCCAAGTCGAAACAGGGAGTATCTCTAAGCTCATCTGATGGAAAATTCATCAAGAGAGCTCCCCGTGCTTGCTATCAGTGCCAATCCCCTGATCACCTTAAATTTGAATGTCCACAGGTGGAAAAGGGTGAGCGGGAAAGGCTGAAGAAGCTTTTTGAAGAGCGAGCATCCAAGGCCATTGCCAAGGCCATGCTGACCAGGACAGAAGTTCCTGACATTCCTGACCATGACGACGGAGAGTATGAGTCAGATGAATAGTCAGAAGAGGAAGCTCTACTGGCACTTATGGCAGCCTTCGAAGAAGAGTCAGCTGAAGGAAGTGCTGACAGTGAAGAGGCACTTGCAGCTGATGATCAGGTACAATCATCAGCTTCCCCAATGCATATCATGCCTTCTATCAGTTTAGACGATTCTGAGTCGCATTGCTCCGACTCAGAAGCTGTCACTATAGACATTCTTCAAAAAGAATTTTTAAAATTTTATGAAATAAAGAATGTCTTGGCTGGCGAAAATACTTCGCTGAAAGATCAAGTTTCTATTTTGACCAAGGAGATTGAAAAATCGAGGTCAGTTAGTGAAGAGCTAGCCACTTTGAAAAAGACTCACTTTGAGTTGCTCCAAAATTTTCAAATTACAAAAACTGAGCGAGATAATTTTCACAATCTCGTTCTGGAGCAAGAAAATAGAATAAATTTTCTAAATAAAGGCTCAAAAGACTTGGAAGCAGCTCTAAGTCATTGGAGAAAGCCTTCTGATAAGTCTGGGTTGGGATTTACAAAGGATTTGAGCAAAAACCAACCCGAACTCTCAGCTCATAAGGGTAAGGGCAAACTGGTAAATGCATCAGCACCAGCTGGTAATACCAGTCAGTCCCGAATGGCTGATCAGCACAGGAATAATAAGACCAGATACATAGGTGAGTCATCTCGACAAAATCCTGAACTGGCAAAATCCTCTGCTGACAGGACGCCAGCACACCCAAGGACGCAGACTAAGCCGAAATATTCTAAGGCAAGGAAGTCAGCGTCAGCTGCCAGTGGAATCCGACAGCAAGCACCAGCTGTCCAGAGATTCCACGCCCAACCTTACAAGTATGCCAGTTGCCAGCATGCTTACAAGGGATCCAAATCTCAGCGGAATACTGAGAGAAGGATATTTCCCGATAGGAGGAACACCTATCGGAGGCCTGAGCCCAATCAAAACCTTTTCTTAAGGGCTGGGAAGGCTAATCATCGTGGTCCACAATTCCAGAGACCACCAAGGCAACACAAGCGGTCGGAAAGAAATTTCCGACACCCTCAGAGGAAGAATACTTCCAGAGGAACCGCACACACAGCCACATTTTCCAAAAACAAATCCATGCATTATTTTAAAAGGAAGGGAAAGGCCACAAGTGATGTCAGCAAGGGTAACACCGAGCTGAAGATTACTCAAGTCTGGATTCCAAAAGGAATGATCCAGAGATCTAACCCTGCAGGACCCGCTGATGATCGGGGACCTAAATAATTTCATTTTCTTGCAGGAACAGGATCATGCAACACAGCTTCAGAGATCGAGCGAGTGGATCATAGATAGTGGTTGCTCGGCTCATATGACTGGTGAGGAGTTCCTATTTTCTGAGCTCACCAAGGTCAGAGGACCTCCAGTTATTTTTGGTGATAACTCCAAGGGCAGAGTTATTAGCAAGGGCTGCATCGAGAAGGATGATGTCAGAATTGTGAATGTATCCCTTGTCACCAATCTGAAGCACAACCTCCTGAGCATCAGTCAGCTGTGCGACAATGGTTATACCATTGTGTTTGACAAATCAGGGTGCCAGATCAAGAATGAAGAGTCTGGCGAGACCAAGCTGAAAGGTGTCAGGAAAGGAGGTCTCTATGTTGTTGACTGGCAAAGCGGGAAGACTGATACATGCTTTGTAGCCACCAGTTCCATGGAAACTAACTGGCTGTGGCACAAAAGGTTAAGTCATCTAAATTTCAAAACTATTAATTATCTAACCAAGCATGATCTTGTAGATGGTCTTCCCAAGGGCGGGTTCAAGAAGGAAGGAATTTGCAAAGCTTGCCAGCAAGGCAAACAAACTAGGAAGTCCTTCAAGAACCAGTCGCCAGTCTGCCCCAGTACCAGTCAGGTACTCGAGTTGTTACACATGGACCTGTTTGGACCAGTAACACCGCAAACCATTGGAGGAAGACGATATTCGCTGGTGGTAGTCGATGACTACTCGCGCTATACATGGGTAAAGCTTCTCAGAACCAAGGATGAGGTGAAGATCATTCTTCCAGAGTTGATCATCCAAGCTCAGAAACAGAGAGAAGCTGTGGTGAAGCGGATTCGTTCGGACAATGGGACTGAATTCTGCAACAGTCTGCTGATGGATTTTTGGGCGGAGGCCGGGATCAAACATGAGAGATCTACTCCAAGGCAACCGCAGCAGAATGGACTGGCAGAACGTAGGAACAGGACGCTGAAAGAAGCGGTCCGGTCCATGCTGGCTGAGTCCGGCTTGGGACAGAGTTTCTGGGGAGAAACGTTGGTGACTGCCTGCTACACTCAGAATAGAAGCGGGATCAACGACCGACTCCAGAAAACTCCCTACGAAGTGTATTTTGGTCGTAAGCCTTCTATAGCTCATCTTCGTGCATTCGGTTCACCATGTTATATCCATAATAATGGGAAGTCGAAGTTAAATGCTTTCTCGCCTAAGGCTGATGAGGGTGTGTTTGTCGGATATGGACATCCCTCTCACAAGGGCTATAGAGTATTTAACAAGACTACCCAGCTTGTGGAAATAACATGCAATGTTGTTTTTGATGAAGCTACTTTAGTGCGCAGGACCTTACGCCAACTGGCTGAAGATGTTCCTGAGGTCGAGGATGTCAGCGACCAGTTGGGCAGGAATTCTTCCGATGCTCAACCAACTGGTTCGACTAGACCTATGAATGGATCATCTTCTCAACCAGTTACCTCAGGTGCCCGTCAGCAACCTGAGAGGGTCGGTGATGCAAATGACCTTGCTGAGACCTTACACTCAATCTCCCTGAGTGGATCTAGCAAAAATCAAGGGGGAATTCCGACTGGAATCTTTGAGCCAGAAGACAACGATGAACCAGCTGGAATGGAGGTACCAGCTGATACTGACAACGTTGGTGAAGGTTCAGGAAGCCAGTCAGACAGTGGAGCTGATGAAGAAGTTCCGACTGGTGGTCAACCACCAGTTGCAAATCCAGTTCCGACTGGTGAAGGTCAACCGCCAGTTGCAGTTCCAGCTCCGACTGGTGAAAATGTGGAAGCACCAGTTATCAGGACAGAAGAACCTATTTCACAGCCGGCACCAGCAGTCGCTGGTCCTCCCAAATGGCTGAGGGATCACCCATCCGATGCTATTCTCGGTGATCCGGAAGGTTCTGTCCAGACTCGACACGGCAGTGCGCTCCTAAGTTGTTTTATTTCTCAAATGGAACCTACTTCCATAGGAGTTGCGCTAGAATCTGCTGATTGGATTAATGCCATGCAAGAAGAGCTTGCTGAATTCACTCGCAACAATATTTGGGACTTGGTGGAGAGACCATCACATCAGTCAGTGATTGGCACCAAGTGGGTCTTCAAGAACAAGCGAGATGAGAATGGCACCGTGGTCAGAAACAAAGCTCGTTTAGTCGCCAAAGGTTACAGGCAATGTGAAGGCATCGACTTCGATGAGACCTTCGCACCAGTTGCAAAAATGGAGGAGATACGGCTGTTCCTTGCGTATGCAGCGTATCACGGCTTCACGGTATTCCAGATGGACGTGAAGAGCGCCTTCTTGAATGGCGAGCTAAAGGAGGAGGTTTATGTCGAGCAACCTCCAGGCTTTGAGATAGGCACCAAAGTGTACAAGCTGAGAAAGGCCCTGTATGGATTGAAACAGGCGCCCAGGGCTTGGTACGAAACGCTGTCACAATTCCTTATCAGCAATGGATTTCGGAAAGGGAAGATTGATAGGACTCTCTTTCTTCTCAAGGATGGAGGTGACATGCTATTGGTGCAGATCTATGTTGATGACATCATATTCGGATCAAGGAATATAACTCTCTGCGAGAAGTTTTCTCAACTGATGCAGACATCATTTCAGATGAGTATGATGGGCAAGTTAACATACTTTCTCGGACTCCAGGTCCAGCAGTCAGCTGATGGAATTTTTATCAGCCAGCGGAAGTATACGAAGGAGTTAATTCAGAAGTATTGCCCAGAGAAAACTAAGTCCCTCAGAATACCTATGAGCACCAGCTGTCAGATATTTCTTGATGAGCAAGGTGAATCAGTTGATCCTACAATCTACCGAGGAATCATTGGATCACTTCTCTATCTCACAGCCAGCAGACCCGACATTTCGTACTCAGTCGGAGTGTGTGCCAGATTTCAAGCCAATCCGAAAAGGTCACACATGGAAGCTGCAAAGAGGATAGTAAAATATCTGAAGGGGACTGAATCTCTTGGAATATGGTATCCCAGAAATGATGAGCTTACACTCATTAGATATTCAGATTCAGACTTCGCTGGATGCCGTATTGACCGAAAGAGTACCAGTGGTACGTGTCAGTTTCTAGGACACAAGCTAATCAGCTGGTTTAGCAAGAAGCAGCACTCAGTTGCTACTTCTACCACTGAGGCTGAGTATGTTGCCGCTGCCAGTTGCTGTGCTCAAGTTATCTGGATCAAGCAACAACTGGAGGATTATGAAGTGGACACTGGCTGTGTACCCATCTATTGCGACAACAACAGTGCTATGTGCATCACGAAGAATCCGGTTCATCATTCCAGAACCAAGCACATAGACATTCGACATCACTTCATACGTGATCATGTCGAGAAGAAGGATGTCAGCGTGGACTACATCAGAACTGAAGATCAACTGGCTGACATCTTCACTAAACCCCTTCCAGAAGCAAGATTCAAGGAGTTGTGCATCAAACTCGGTCTTATGGAGATTGATGTGAGCCCCAATGATGAGGAAGAATGAGTCCCAGCTCTCATTATGTTCTTGATATTCTGAAGGACGCTGATTACGACTAAGTCCAAGCTCTTAGTTGTTTTTATTTAAGTGGTATCTCAAGATCACTGATGGCTCCTACTGGCGGAACTTATCTCTCAAATGTCTAAGGAAATGAGTCCCAGCTCTCATTTCAATTTGCCAGCTCAAACCATCAGTTGAAGCGAAATTGGGTCCCAGCTCCCAATTTCAAGCGATGATGAGGAGTGGATTTCTTGAAGAGAAGATTATGCGGAGTGAATTGAGTCCAAGCTCTCAATTCTTTCAATCTTTCAAGTTGTCAGCAGACAACTGGCGAATTTCCTACGACTGATGAAATTGAGTCCCAGCTCTCAATTTATCCAAGTACTTGGGAGCCAGTCGTATGTACCAGTTGTCAACTGGTAAGGAGGCCATGCTGACAGGGGGAAGTGTTCAACTGGCATATGCTACTGATGACCAGTTATGCCAGCTGTCGCAGAAAAGGCGGGATTGTTCAAATCCGACTAGCGTGTACATCTCTCAGAATTTAATGCGGCATTTAATGCCACATTTAATGTGCACAGTGTCTGCGCAGTCCGACGCTTGGATGCCACCAATCGGCGTGTGCCATGTCAGCTCCACGTCGTGGCGCCCGTCAGCACGACCGCGCACGTCACCACAGGGAACCGGGCCTGCTGATGACCGTCGATCCTCGCTTGCTGAGCGTTGATCCTGGACGTCTGATCCTGCATGGCCCGAGTACATATACCCGATCACTTCCTTCGGGTTAACCTTTATGTTTCCCTACTTTCAGAACCCTAATATCTTTCAAAATTCTCTCATCTTCCTTTGAACTTTTCTGAACCTTGAATCTTTCTGAAGTCATGGCATCATCTTCTCAACCTCCAGCTGATAACCCTCCATCTACATCTACATCATCCTCGTCTGGTTCACCAGACCAACCAGTCGCTGAAGCTCATATGCCTACGTATACTGGCATAGTGAAGATCGAAGATATCGATTACACCTATCCGTTCGCCAGATTGGTTCAGTTGAACAGGCCGGCGACCAGGCGACAGCTCTCTAACGCGCAGATTAGGACTGCACAGGTTCAGAAGGAGAAGATTCTGAACGCGAAGCTAGCCCTAAAGCATCATGGGCCGGAGCTGATGGAGATGGTCGACCACGAGCAGCTCCGCCAGTACTTGACGGCGACACCCAAAACATTCCATCCACACATGGTAGCCGAGTTCTACGCTCGGGCCGTGATAGCTGACGGCAGGAAGTCTTTCACAACTTCCGTTTTTGGTCACCTGATCACCGTCAATGCCGAATACCTCGCCGATCTATTCGGGCTGAGGAATGAAGGTATGGAGATAGCCTCGTATTATCAGAATGATACAGACGAGTTCAGGAGGAGATGGGCGGAGTGGAAGAAGGCGGAGGTGACTGAGTTCCGTACTGGAATGAGGAAGTCAGAAATGGAAGAATTTTGGCAGATGGTATGCGACATTGTGGTGCGCATGCTGCAATGTGAGGTCGGATCGTACGCCGAGCTGAGCCTGCGCAAGTTCTCAGTGATGTGTGCGCTTGTCGACGGGGTTGAGGGCAACTGGGCTGAATTCTTCTTCGGCCGGTTGCTGGAAAATGTAGACAGAAACATCACTGTTCCGACTGACGGCAGGTTTGCTCACGCCGTATCCTTCGGGCTGAGGATCAGCCACATCCTGGAGATGGAATTGGGTGATGGCGTGGATCAGGGGGAACAGCTGGTTGGTTCCGATTTCATACCAGCCACGAAGGTGAAGCTGCCTCGCCCAGATTACAAGAAGCCACGCAGGCTGAAAGGGAAGTCAGCAGTGGACCCTGCTGAGGCCGTTTCTGAGGAGGACTCAGAAGACCTGGGAGAGCAAGTGCCAGCTGTGGCTCTTCCACTGACTGATGAGGCTAGGGCTGAGCTGAAGAGAAAGCGCGAGCTCGAGTCCCTATTTGTCTCGATGGAGGACGCGGTGGCTGAGGCTACTGGTGTTCATCCTCGAGAAGTACAACTGGTACCAGCCACCAAGCCTCCATCCAGCAAGAAGCCTAAGACTCACCAGTACCAGCAGCCTCCGCCAGCTGTTGCTTATGAACCAGCATCCGGGAAAATCTCGATACCAGTCAAGAAGTCCGTTCTTGGACTGACTGAGGAGGAGACCATAGAGAGGATGACCCGGAAGCGAAAGAGGGTTCAAACAAGAGCTCAGAAGCTGGTGGAGCAGGCCAAGAAGGAGCAACAAGCCTCCATTGTGAGGAAAAAGCAGGCCCAGGCAAGGTTGAAGGCCTTGGCCGACCAGCGCAGAAGAGAGGCTGAGCTGGCAGCCCTCGATGAAGCCTTTGCAAAGGTGCAGGCTGAGCATGAGGCCAGACGTCAGGCGCAACTGGCGGAGCAGGTGCACCAGGTGGCCAAAGGCAAATGGGAAGTTGCCCCAACTACAAGTGCAAGGCCACCAGCACCAGCTCCAGGCCAGATCTTATCAGAAGACTCCTTTACACGCCTGATGGTCATGGGCGCTGATGAAGATGTACTATCCCTTGTGGATAAGTACCAAGAGGAGGAGGTCGCTGAAGTCCCTCCACCCGCGCAAGGGGGTGGTGGAGGTGAAGAAGACCCACTGGCCGCGCAAGGGGGTGCCAGTGGAGGAGAAGAAGTGCGGGCGACCACCCCGGTAAAAATGGCGAGCTTCTCGGATGTCAGTTCTGAATCCGAGGATGCAGAGGAGCCAAGGGCTGAGGAGCCAGAGCAGGCGGCAGCTGAGGAGGTGATACATTACTCCATGGTGCAGAGGATGGAGCCAAGGGATCTGTTCCCAGACCTTGATGATAAGGCTCGTCGTCCTGCCAGTCGCCCCCGATCTACAGATGCCTCGACATCAACTTCCGGGCGACCAACAGCATCCTCTACATCACCAGCTAGGCGTGCACGTACTGACAGGCGACCATACATGCTCTGCATCCAAGAGCATCAACTGATTGATGAGGATGCCTTCCAGTCGCGAGTGACAGGGGTACATCGGTGGGAGCACCGCGGGGCAATGGCGTTTCTAAATTCACGAGTGCCTGAGCCTTCAGCATTCAACATCATCCCCTTCAGCGGACTCCCCCACCAGTCGGTATATGCCTCAAGAATTTTTGACTGGTGCCTGCCCCTGCAGCCAGTGGAATATTACAATTCCACATTGTATGAGTATGCTGAAAACATCACGGCGGAGGTGGAAAATGCCGTCAATGACGAAATGATATCCAGCTACCGAAGACTCTGGAGGGTGGATCCGGAACTATGTCTGGAGTTCCGGAGGTGGAGGATTTTTGATCGATGCGAGCGCCTGCTGACAGTGGAGAAGCGGGCGGTCCTCTATGCCAGGCTGGGTCTTGGCTACTGGAGAGCGGAGGAGGAGTGGGCTCATGCCTTCATGGGCACTGATCCTGAATGCCCCCAGCAGCTGTCTACAAGGAGGATCAAGCGCCGCTTGCTGCAAATCGCTGAGTATAGGCAGCTGACTGGAAGCTCCGGCCTCCCGCCACTGAAAAAGATCAAGTTACCTTTCCTCCAGTTTCGAGTCACCAGTCGGGGGTACCAGCTGACGTACGCGCTCCGTCGCCTCAAAGTGCTGGTTACCCTCCCGAGGATCCCTCCCTACCATGCTATATTGTTCGACATGGCTGCCTGCGCTCTGCTGGTAGATCACTTAGTAGAGGAGGATCCCTCTCGTGGTTGGTGGCTGACCTTTGCCTTCCCTCCTGTTCCTATTGTCTCGGGCGATCTCGTCCCTGATTCCATGGACTGGCAAGTGGTGGAGTTCACTGCCCCAACAGTCGTTTTTGAACAAGTCCAGCCAGCTCCAGCAGCAGTGCCAGTGGTGGAATCAGCTGAGGTACCAGCTGTCGAGGTGCCAGTGGTGGAATCAGCTGAGGTACCAGCAGTCGAGGTACCAGCGGAGGAACCAGCTGCAGCAGCAGTACCAGCGGAGGAGCCAGCCCCAATGGACGAATCAGCTGAATCCGAACCAGCAATGGCTCCTTCCGCAACTGATGTACCTTCCTCTTCCCTGGAAGTTTCAGCGCAGCCAATCTCCGAGATCCATCCTCCTGCGCAACTCATTGCCTTAATTGATGCCAGGCTGGATCAACGATTTTCCTCCTTCCGGACCGAGATGACACAACAGTTGGAGTCAGTCACCGCTGGAGTGTCCTCCTTTTTGGCGCGGATCCAAGAGGGGGAAAGTACGCGAGCACGTGCTGAGGCAGAGAGAGCTCGTCTTGCTGAAGAGGAGAGGAGAATTGCTGCTGAGGAAAGGGAGAAGAGCAGACAAGATATGGCAGCGCTCACTGAGATCCTGAGGTCGCTCACAAGCAGAACTCAATCACCAGGATCATCTTCTCAGCCATAATCTTGTTCCTTCATTTTGTTGTAAGTATTTGTATCTCTAGACTAGTCAGTTTTCTATCCTGTACTTGTAACTGCAACATATTAAATGGATTGATTACTGACAAGTTGATGACAATTCCTCATTGTCCAACAAATTGTCTAAGTATTTACTTACCAGCTGAACTTACACTTCCAGTGTAATCAGCACCAGCACTCGTATCACACACTTTAAATCTTTTTGCTCTGATCTCAATTTTCATATTTTAAACGAGCAATATCTCTCCTGGTTTGAGGGGGAAGATTTTTAGTTAGAGCTGATGTGAGGAAGTATTTTCATGGGTTTAGATCTGATAGGTTTATTTTGTAAAACCCTGAAATACTTTGTAACTTTCCTCATCAGCTGAGTGCTCGCTGGTTAGGCTTTGATCGCACCAAAAAGGGGGAAATTGTTGGGAAATTTGGCAAAGTTTCCTTTCCCCAGTAGCTACTTGTTTAGATTCTAGTTTTGGTGTTTTGGTGGATCAAATCCTAAGTCCTACCAGCGTCAGTTTGTCTCTAGAATAGCTATAGTCTCAAATGTAAAGTCCTGTTTAGGTCTTTTGAGTTGTAAGTCGCAGCTGATCAAGACTCATGCTGGCTACTGTTCACCAGCATGAGATGTACTTACCAGTTGAGAGAAGTCTCACCAGCAAGCGACTGACAAAGACTCGTGCTGACACTGTTCATCAGCATGAGAAGAGCTCACGACTGGGTACTGTTCACCAGTTGGGAAGGTTTTCATCAGCAGGCGGCTGACAAACCTTACCAGCAGAATAGGTGTTCTCACTGACACTGTTCACCAGCGGTGAAGTCACCAGTCATGGGAGATTCCAAGAGTTAACATCCAGACAAATTGGTAGACTTAGATTGTGCCAACGCAAGTCACCAGCAGAGACTGCCAGCACAAGATCACCAGTATGATCTGCCAGTCGGATGTTACCAGCAGAATTCAAGATTCGCTCTCCCAGAGTCTTAGAGACAAAAAGAAGATTCGTCTGAGGAATAAACTGACAAAGTATGACTTTAAGGGAGGATACCTTAAAGTCTATCAGTTCAAGACACCAGTTCCGATTCCTCGTACTGACGAATAGTGTCGTTCTGACATAAAGAGATCAATGTCAGATAAAGTGGACAAAAGCATGGCGCTTTCCGGAAATTCCTACCTGCCGCCTTCTGAAGGACATGCGAGGACAGAGACCTTTTCCGGATGTGTCCAAACGGCTAGAAAATTTGAATGGGATCCCGCGTCTATAAATACCTGGGATCCATCAACATTCAATACTCTTCACCTACCGAAAGACTGCAAATTTATTACGCTCAAGCAAGTAGAAGCACATACACTTTCGAGGCCTTTCTAAAGGCTATCCGTGTGTTGATTTATCAAACACGAGACTTCAAGCTTCCAGCTTGTAAGTTACTGATCTCTTTGGTGTTCTTTCTCTTCTGAGGAAGTTCACAGCAGCTCTTGTGCCAGCCAGCACTCGAGTTATTACGGGCTTTTGCCGTATTGAGAAGATACGTTCTTGGGAGAACTAAACACCCAGTGAAGCTGTGGAGGTTGAAGTGACGTGCTCGCACTCCACCAGCTGATCAGAGTTGAAGAAGGAAACAAGACCGGGAGCGGTTGATCTAGCGAAGTGGTGGACAAGGGTCGCACCAGCTAGAGATAGATCGTAGGCAACTTGTACCTGATTACTCTATAGTGAATTTCCAGTGCTACGACTGGAGAGTGGACGTAGATCAGTTGATCGAACCACTATAAATCCTCTGTCTTTTATCAGTTTTCTGCATTTCATACTGATTTAAAACCCAGCACCCAAGTGCTGGTGTATATCTGAAAACTGATATAACTGTGCAAACAAGGCTAAAAATATTCTAAGTCTTGAGCTACCAGCTGACGAGCCAGTCGCCAGTCAGCTGAGTACGCAGAGTGCAAGTTGACTTACCAGCTGACAAGGTCCCAGTCAGCTGAGTAACCAGCAGAGTGCAAGAAACGATTAACCACATTTTCCGCTGCCAAGTTATACCCTGATAATCCGGGACCAACAATAACTATTTGGTGTATGATGAATCGGCTATTTGAAAAAAACTCGAACTCGAGTTTTAGAATTGTTAACTCAATAATATACTTGTGAATTTTACAAATTCAAACCATATTAAATTAATGAGTTTTATAAAGTTTAATATATTTTAAATTTTCATCTTTTAATAATTTCTCGATTGTATATTGATTTATTATACAAGTAATTTAAAGTTTATCATGAAAAAAAGTACCTGCTCGATTTATAAACGCCCCTAGTAATAATTATTCATACGTAATGACAAATATTTCTAACCTATTATTTAATGTGATAGATACGTAACTTTTGTGATTTTTCATATTTGATGTTGACTCTTAATTGATTATTATATGATATCAGTCAATTATCTTTCAGGTTAAGAAAAAGAATTTTATTATTCTTAAATGTCATGACTTACACTTAACTAAAGTTATGAAGGAAAACCACAAGTCCAAATAGTAAGATTTAGACAATTTGTTCCATGTCAAGCTAAATTATGGACTAATTTATTAGTCTCACTAAAACTAATGATAAATTACGAATAAGTGGCGGATACAAAAATTGCGGGTCGGGTTGTACTGCGAATATAATATAAAAAATTTAAATTTGAAATAATTAATATAAAAGAAATCTAAAGAAATATTTTATAAAAACTTATAATGTACGATAAATAAATTTGATACTTAATTACTAATAAAAGTGAGATCATTGATATCTTCGTGATGTTATGCTTTCGTTTTAACATTTACGAAAATCTCTTGTTAGGAAATTTGATAGTAATTTCCTTATTTTTTATATTATGTTTTGGTGGGTCAAAGTATACTAAAACCATCTTTAGTATTGTCTCTAGATATATAGTTTCAGCATAGTCGAAAAATATGTAAAATCCTGTACATTATTTTTTATCGAGTTATAAGCTGGAACTAATCTGAAAATCAGATTGACTAAAAAGTCTGGAATGCGCAAAAAACTCAATAGACAAAGGTTCGAGCTGAACTTACAAGTCTGGAAGAATATGAATCTAGCTGACAAGTACGGATTCATCAAGTACGGGTACAACGAGTATGGTTTACTCAGTATAGCAAACTTCCCAGCATAAGAACCAAACTTACACTAATGGATGACATCACCAACATAGTGTTGCAAGTATGATGCCACCAGCATGGAGTCTCAAGTCCAGGTCCTAGCGCAGAGAGACAATGAAGATCGTTTGGGGAATGTACTGAAGAATATGATAGCGTATTTTTCAACACGCTATTCTGCAAGTGTACAGACCACTGTAGAGGGCAAGTAATAATTTATCGAACACAAGGATTGTAGGCTCGAAGTACAATCAAGCACTAAAACACAGATACTTTACTACTATCTAGACAAATCAATAAAAGAGTTTGTTTATTTAAACTATGCAATATTTGAAAAGCAAATAATCAAAAAGGCAAATTGAAACGTTGAATTTATAAAATATAGATAAAACAGGATTCCACGGTAATCCACTATAATAAATAACTAGTTTAACTCCCGCGCGATGCGCAGATTATATACATTATTTGTAATAATTTATCATAAAAGAATTATATTAATTATTATTATATATGTTATAGGTTATGCAAACAGTTTATTCAATCCAATTCCAATTTAATTCCCAAACGCATGAGTTAATCACGAATATGTTATTAGACGATTCTCTCGAACTCTAAATCATAATATGGAAATAAAAGCCTAATGACTCATCTCGGATGCGCAGAAGGAATTCTACTCTTGTTTAAAACCTCAGATTTTAAAACCCTTCAATAACTCAAATTCCTCTCGGACATTTAATTTATCAAATCTAATTATCCTGCAATTTATTGATAAACCTAGACCTCTCAGTTCAAGAAATATCAATCAAATCGCCATCAATAGCCAATATCAAGCAATTAATTAAAACTCATGATAATCAGAATGCGAATGAGAAAGGAAAATTAAATTAAACAAACATTTACATAAAATTCATCAAGTTTCAAAACCCTAGAATCCAATATGGATTTAGCCAGCCATGCTCAATTCCATAATCGCAGAGTAAAGAATGTACGAAAACAAAGGGAACATGAAACCAAAAACCCGAGTCTTCGATCTTGAATCTTCAGTCTTCGTACTTTTGAATTCTGCTTCGTTCTGGATTTCTCCTGACGTTCTCTCTAAAAAATAATGGTGAATGCTTCTCTTTTCAGCACTGGAAGCCTCTATTTATACTTATCTTCTTCAAATCCAAAAAACTATGTGATTTGTAACAAAATTCGTCCATTTTTAATCGATTGGCGATCACCATTTTTGTGCACGGGTCGCCGTTCGTGTACCGAATGAAAATGGAGAAATTTACGAAAATGGCGACCCAGAAGCAGAAACGGCGATCGCCGTTTTTGTAATATGGTCGTCGTTCTTGTCACGAACGCTGTGCAGTCTCACGGTTTTGGCTATAACTTTTGCTACCGAACTCCAATTGACCCGATTCCAGTTGCATTGGAAAGTTTACTCGAAGATCTATCTATTATCATGCTCCGTTAACTCGAATTCCATGTGAGGAGAAATTCGTGACTGCTTCTTTGAACATCAGCTGCTTTCGGTACGTGTTTTCACAAAATTTTGGACTAAAACGTATTTGGGTCACCATTCCCGATGGAAGCAAGCATCGATTGACCCCATGGAATTTAGTCATATCCTATAAACGGCTCAATTGTGTATGAGACCTGCATAAATAACCCAAAACAAAACCAAACGTAATATTTTCTAAAAGAATATGAATACGACACAGAAATATCACTTAATGATCAATCCAAGGCAAATAGTTAGCATATTCACATCCGTAAAATGCACAAAATGAGTGTTTATCAGATACGAACTTTAAGGATTGAAGATTCCTTAAAGTCTGCAAGCACAAAACACCAAGTTTCGTTACCTGACGAATACTACCATTCTGAAATAAAGACGAACCGTCGCTGTTAAAGTTAGAAAAAGACGGAGCAAGTGCAGAACATTTGGAAAAGCACCACCTACCCACCTAGAGCTGCAGCCAACGGAGACATCCAATTGGATACCTTCCAATTTGTCTCTTAACGGGCATATATTTCAAACCTTCTACTCCATGACTACAAATAGCGGAGGATCTTCAACGAGAGAGGGTTACCAAAAATACAAACACGATGGTACGATAATCGAATCAAGTACGCAAAAGGTAACAACTGTTTAAGCTTACTTTCGAGGCTTCTTTAAGCTTTTCTGTGTGTCACCTGAGTGAACACGGGACTTAGAACCTTAGTGTTCTTGAGTTATTTCTTGATAGTCTTTTTATCCAAGAAAGATTGCAATAGTCAAGTACATCTTGTAATCTGACTCTTACGGTCAATATGTTGTCAAGGAGTCAGTTCAAGGGAGAATTATATTTCGGTTACGAGGAGACTGAGTGGTTCGCCCACACTCTGAGAAATTGCAAAGCAAAGAACGGAGCAAGGATCAGGCGAGTGCGCTTGTAGATCGGTGGACGAAGCATTCACCAAAAAGCAATAGATCGTAGGAGCGCCTGTAAAGTTTTAAGCTTAGTGGATTACCAGACGGAGAGTATGAAGAGTGGATGTAGGAAAGTTTAGTCCGAGCCACAATAAATTCATTTGTCATTTATGAATTAATTTCATACTGTCAGCTTACCTTTCTTTAAAACTCAACACTCGAGTGTTGTAGTATGTATTGAAAAATGACACTAAGCATACTTGATGTTAAGTATCTCAACAAAAATTTGACAAACCAAGCTGACAAGTTACCATCATTTTGAATAAGTGCAAGTATACCTAACAAATAAATTCAATTTACGCTGTGCATATACTTTTTACTCTAATAAATTGGGACCAACATCTCTTTCTTGATGTAACACACCGAGCAATTCATAAAAAAATTCATCACCCATTGTCTTGTGCAAATCAAATTTGATAATTTCCATCGAAATTATGATATTAGATTACACAAATTAGTCATAAAGAAATCTTGTGAATATAACTCGGAAAGACGAAATATTCTCTCATGATCAAACTTAACAATGCATCTTTAAGATCAAGACATGATATACACATAATTAGCTTCGAATTCGACGTTATTGTCGATTCCTTGACAAATAACATCAACAACTTAAAAATATATAATTATTGATTTATAATAATCAACAAATTTCATTAACAATTAGAGTCAATAATAGAGATTTGAGATTTCAATAATAATTATGATTCGTAAATTATTTTGTCATTAGAAAAAAAAGAAAGAAATACTGAGTTGCACCGTGATTCCGTCAATAATTTATGAACCAAAGATTGTCGACAATTTTGACGAGGAATTTTTGACAACAGGCTTGCGACTGCACGGAAAATGAAGGGTTTTTTTTCTTTTCACAATGGAAGGATGATTTGTATTTGTTGTGAATTGAAGCGATAACAGACATAAATAACAATTAAAAGTTAAACGACACAAACAATTATAGTGGTTCGAGCGTAAACTCTACATCCACTCTTCAAGCCTCCTCAGTGATGATATTATTATGGAGAAGAAAATACAATATGTGACAATTAAAATTGGTGGGGAGCAGGGGTATTTATATGGAGATCATAAAGAATATAAATCTAGATATGGTAAGATATATCTAAATCTAAATCTATCTCTAATAGATTTATTCCTATCCAAATCTAATACTGATAAAGATAAATATTTTCTAATAAGGAAACACGATATGCACCATATATTTTCCATATCTAGCCAACTCGATCAGCTCCTTGAGTTCCTCAACCTACATGGCTCGACCCACTTCCGTCAACCTACAATCGATTCAGTCTCATAGACCCACTAATAAACTACTTTTCGAGCTAGATATTAAGACTACTCCAATAGTAATGTATGGTCAATATCTAGTTTTATTATTAAATTTTTTATTGCAATGGACCAAGAATATTTATGCAATTCATTAGTCTTATTTGATCCACAATCACACACATGGTTCCATTGACCCACAATCAATAAATACATGTATGCCCATTAGTCTTATTTTATCAATCCAAAATTAAAAATGGCGTGGGCTAGGTGGCGGGAAATATCTTCAAATTATATATTTTTTAATACATATAAATAAAAAGAAATTGTAAGACCTAGTGGGCACTGGCAGATCAGAAATTTTTTTCGAGGGGCTGAATTTTTTTTTTCCTCTTCACCTTAACTTCAATTTTTTTATATCATATTTTTCCTTATTTTCATCCATTTTTTTCTATACGAAAGGGACTATACCATAAAAAATCGGATCATAATACTACAAAGATGAAAAAAAAATCGAGCTAGGGGGCTCCATAGATTCGCCAGTGCTCGTGGGTTCGACCGCCCCCAAACCCTTGGATGGGTGCCGCCCCTGACTACCATTATAAAGCCTCTTATTAACTCTTTTACCATACAGTACATTTCTTGAGCCAATTATTTGTTTAGGGCAAAGCTTTATATTGATTAGTTGCCTATGAAATTAATATTTATGCTGAAGTTGTCAATGTTAATAGTTTTGTAAATCCAAAAGCATAATTTAGTTTCCTCATTACAATGTGTACATATTGCTTAATACTCCCTCCGTCCCACACGAATTGTCCCTCTTTCCTTTTTTGTCCGTCCCACACGAATTGTCCTCTTACCTAAAATGGAAAGTTTTTACACACTAACTAATAAAATATTAATTTTATCTATCTCTACCACATTCCACTATATTGGTTATTGTGCCATGTCCCAAGGGGACAATTCCCTTGGGACAGAGGGAGTATATATTTTTTGCTTTTAATGCATATCGAAAAGCTATTTTTTAGGGTTCATATTTGTGAGAGTGAAAAACTGAAAGTGTGTATTATAATTGCTAACATTTGAAAAAGTATATTATAATTACAAAATATTGTACATTTACTAATCAATTTATAAAAATTTGTGTTAGTATGTGTAATTACAGAAACGCTATAATATTTACTGTGCCCACAACTGACGTAACAATACCATAGAAATAATAATAATGATTAAAGCTGATTTAATCACCCATAATATATTGTCACATCAGTACATGAGTAGGTAGGGGTGTAATCGAACCGAGTCGAGTCGAGTAGTGTCGTGCTCAAGTTTGACTCGTTTAGTTTCGAGTCGAGCTTCGAGCTTTTTAATCGAATACTTTGATGTTCACGAACGTTATCGAGCTGTTATCGAGCCTAAACGAACTTTCAAAATTTAAAATATATTTAAGATTTTTATTATTATTTTGAAGAAAAGGTTATTTATTCCAAAAAAATATCATATTCATGCTCATATTCTAAATATTTTTCATTATTAGATAGATTTATCATTATTGTTACTCTTAAATCATGAAAATATTATTTTTATAAAAGTAATTATTTTATATTTCTTACTAATTTTAGCTAACGAGCCTGCTCACGAGCTCACGAGTCGAATACTATGATGCTCAAGTTTGGTTCATTTAATAAACGAGCTTTACTAAACGAACTTGAACGAGCTTTTATCGAGTCGAGATCCGAGTAGCTCACGAACAGTTTGGTTCATTTACACCCTTATGAGTAGGTGAGCAAAACTAGTGTAATTAGACCCCCCAAAAAATAATACACATAACAAATGATTTTTTTAAAAATAATAATAATGATATATTTCTTCTTCTTTTCTTTTAATAAACCAATTTTAAAAAGATGAATGAATGTCACAATCATAATTCTGCGGTAATCAATTGGACTTTGAATTCGAAAGTCTAGCCTGTTTCAGGATATATTGTAATTATTTATTAAGTTTCAATTATATACTTCAATTTAATCTAACAAGTATGTTTAAATATTATTTAACAAAATAATATACTTAACAAATTTCCAATATTACCCTTATTTAATAAAATTATGAATTTGTCTTTATGTTGTATTTTATATTTCAAATCTTTTTGATAATATTACTTTTGATATTATAACTTTAAATCAATTTATTATTTATTATTTTCAAGTTTTTTTTTTTTTTTTTTAATTTTGCATGATTTTGTTAACGTCTGTAGAATTTCCCTAATATATTTTTCTAATACATTACTGGCCCAGAGTTTCTTAAAAGAAGAAGGCCCAAATACTTATTTTAGTTCATAATATCTGTTGTGAGCAATTGTTTTTAAATAAAATCGATAGCATTCAAGAGTAAAAATTTAGGTTGAGATATTACTTTTAATCTAACTTTATTATTTTTTATTTCTAAGATTATTATTTTTTGTATGATTTTGGTAGTTAGCCTGTAGAATTTCCCTAATTTTTTCTAATACTGGCCCAAATATTCTCTTACAATAAGAAGGCCCTATTTTGGTTCGTAATAGCTGTATATGAACAAATGTTTTAAATAAAATTGGTAGCATTTAAGAGTAAAAAATTAGGGCAAAATAGGGCGGACATTTGTGATACCAATAATAACAAATTAGACATTACTATATTGAATTTTGAAAGGTTGGATATGTTTACTGCGCTAATTAAGTCGAATATTATTTTATTCAAGTTAATTTATATCTTTACTATTAATTAATTTAAAATTTACAATCTTAATTAACCATAGATTGAATTTGAACGAATTGTATAAGTTTAGATTCGAGTTTTGATTAGAGTAAAAATAAATTATTTTATTCACAAAAATACCGTATCTACTATATTGAGCTTGCTTGACGTCAAGACAAATTTATTCAAAATCAGTTTGCATTATGCTTGATTATAATTAAATACTTCAAAAGATAAACATGAAGATATATATGCAATTTTATTTGATAAGAAGTATTATATCACAAAGGAATCAAAATAAAATACTTTATTGTTAGAGGAAAATCTTGCTCTTTGGAACAATGTTGAGGATGCTCCATAATTTTGGGATGGTGGTGAATCATCATTTATTATTTTAAAAATCTAATTAAAAAAAAGTCTCCCTAAAGATCAAAGTGGTTGAACCATCAAAGTTTTTCGAGGTGACAGCAAAAAGTGTAGGATGATTCTAAATGCAACCACGTTTTTGCTAAATGCAACCACTTAAAAAAATAAGAATTTAAATTATAATATAATTTTACAATATTACCCTTGTAACCCCATTTAAAATTTAAATTTAAATAATAAAAATTAACTAAAACTTGCACCCCCATCTTCATTTACAGGCTGCAGCCCCATCTTTATTTTCTGGAAAAAAAAAATGAGGCTTAATTTTGTAAGCAAATATTCAAAATAAATCACTGGTGAATCCCGCTGACTCGTCGAAGCAGCCTCTCTACCATTCTCGATTTCATCCTGGACGTCCTCCGAAACTTTTCCCTCTTAGCCTCTCTCTCCCTGATCGAAGCTCCGTTCCCCATCTCAGCCGCTTCTGATGGCACCACCATCGCTTTCTGCTGCTGGGATGCCAAGCACAGCAACTTTGCTACCTTCATCATTCCTCCATCCCGCCTTCAGCACCTGCAATGGCGTCCACTGCCTCTACAGCCAATCACTTTCCCTGCTGCGACCTCTCTGTTACGCCAAGGGCGTCCGCCTTCTGTATCCGCTTCTCTTGCCTTAGCCGCTAGTACACGCTATCTGGCTCTTGCGCCATAACCGCATCGGCTTGCAAGTAGGCCTGATCGAAGCTCTGTTCCCTCATTTTTTATTTTTATTTCCAGAAAATGAAGAGATGGTTGCAAATAAAGATGGGGGCTGCAGGTTTAAGTTAATTTTAATTATTTCAATTTAAACTTTAAATGGGGCTACAAGGGTAATATTGTAAAATTATATCATAATTTAAATTCTTATTTTTTAAAGTGGCTGCGTTTAGAAAAAACGTTGCTGCATTTAGAATCACCCAAAAGTGTAATGTAAATTGCATTTTGCAGTTATATTCAACAAAATATTAAACTCCAGTTTTTGAACTCATCAACTGATCCCCTCTTTTGAGCTCTGAAATTGCTCTCCAAAACAGAATATTTCTCATGTGATCAGAGTTTGCTTTTTTTTTTCTTTATATATATATATATATATTCAAAATTAATCAGAACAAATTATATTTTAAAATTCACAATTCAATTAATATATATTATTTAATGTGTTCATGAGACATGAAAAGTAGACTATAATTTACTTCTTACACAAGTCTGTAATAACAGCATAGCTTCTGTAAGATAAGATACATGAAATAAAACCAAGGTAGTTGGCTTCCCCAACAACACAATCTGCTACATTTAAAAAAAATATATATATATATCTATTAATTAATAATAATAAATCAAACGTCATCATCCCACAAATCTCGAACGGTTTTGTAAGGGCTGGTTGCCTGATTAACATACACATCCCCCCTCATGGTCTTCACCTCATTCAGTATCGAGTCGATTTCGAGTATTTCCTGATCCCGCAGGGCGAGATCAAGTGCACCCTTGTTCTCCCTCATCCGCTCCTGATTAAAACTCTTCACGACCACGCTAGCCCCCTTGGACAAACCCCAGCTCAAGGCAACCTGAGCTGGAGTGGCTCTGTGTTTGAGGGCGATGGACTTGATGACCGGATCTTCAATCACAGCCGTCGATCCCCAGAAGTTCCCGGGCCCACCAAGTGGGGAGTAGGCGCTGACGTGGATGTTGTGATCGCTGCAGAAATCTCTGAGCTTCTTCTGCCTCCACATAGGGTGCATTTCCACCTGGATTTTCGAAAATATCAAGATTTAATTTGTTTCAATAATTAATTTACTGGTACTATTTCGTACGTCACATGGCTATATCTATATATAGATTATAGTAGTATCTGTTTTTTTTAGATAACTAGTTGTGTTTAATTTAATCTATCTGTAGTCTGATTCACGGATACGAGCAGATTGGAGAGAGAAAGATGATTGATGTAGAATGAAGATACTGTCCAATATATTTCAAATCAAAATCATTACTCCTTCCGTCCCACTTAAATAACCCTTTTCATTTTGATATACTAATTTCGAAGCTAGTATTTAGTAGCTAATTGCGATTAATAATAAAATTGGCAATTGTAATTAACTTATTTAAGACTTAAACAAGTTAATTATAATTATCAATTTTATTATTAACCATAATTAACTACTAAATATTAGCTCCGAAATTAATATATCAAAATGAAAAGGGCCTATTTAAGCGGGATGGAGGTAGTATTTTTTTTTCTTCTTTGGAAATCAGAAACCTACCTGATTGAGAGCAGGGGGAATGGAAGCAAATTGGAGGAGATTTTGGAGCTTCTCGGCAGAGAAATTGCTGACGCCGATGCCTCTGCAGAGCCCCATTTGGAGGCATCTCTCCATCCCTGCCCACGTCATCTCCATGTCTAAGGGCTCGAACTCGTCTTCCTTGGGTATGGGGTCGCAAACCCATGGCTTCAGCTTCACTGGCCAGTGCACCAGATACATGTCTAGGTATTCCAGTCCTAGATTCCTGTGATGTTTCATTCGGGATGTTTATTACTTTCACCCAAACACGCTTAACTTATAAATTACGAAAAAGATAATTAATTAAATGATGTAATTTGTATTACATACGTGAGAGTTTTGTGGAGGGCGGAGACGGGGTCGTGGTGGTGACTCCCCCACAGTTTTGATGTGACGAAGAGATCCTCTCTCTGTACGACGCCGTTTGAGATGGCCTTGCACAATGCGTTTCCTAAGGCCGGCTCCGACCCGTATATCCGAGCAGTGTCGAAGTGCCGGTATCCCATCTGCGGCATCACATTCATATATTATATATACATATATGTTGATATATATATATATATAGAGAGAGAGAGAGGGGGGGGGGGGGTTACCTTAAGGGCGAGGTGTACAGCATGCTCAGTGGTTTTGGTATCATTTTCGAAAGAGTAGGTTCCCATGCCGATGACAGGGATGGTCATGCCATTGTTCAATCTTACTTTATCGCTTCTCATTCTCTCTCTCTCTCTCTCTAAAACTCAGTAGTATATTAGTTTGTGTTTGAGGTTCTCTAGTTCATGGACTGTATATATATATAGAGTAGGAAGAGGAAGTATACACAAAAGTCAACCTTAAAACCACCTGTAATAAGTAATAAATAAATAATAGTAATTGGTATTAATTAAAGAAATGAAGCAACCCCAACACCGGCCCATATGATAAACTAGATTTTGTGATCTTCACAAAAAAAGTCAGACCTCAAGATGTGGACATTAATAGCTTCCATGTCTTAATTAGTCCTCACATATAACTCTCCCAACTAATACTTAATTATTTGTCTCAATATAATTAATTTACTGCTGCCAATTGAAGAAGAAAAAAAGAAAGAAAAGTTGATATACTTTTAGTTTCAAGTGATCAGTGCAGCTAAATAAACAAAATAGGAAAATGAAGTACAATTTTGATAATTAGGAAAAAAAAAATATGATTGTGTGAGTTACCAGATATCACAAACTTAAATTAATATACGTCTATTCAATTTACATGTTGTATGTCGATTCTGATTAATGGCAAAAACTTTGGGTGTGCGGATCAAATCCTCCTTCCCGCACTTTGCTGTTCTGCTATCTCATGAATTATTAATTTTATTTAATATTTTTATGAAAATAAAAATTAAGTATAATTCAAAATATTATAATTGAATTTTTTATAACATTTTCCCATCAAGGACCGATGTCAGGGCCTGCAATCCGATGCACCCCAACCACATTTTCATTTGGCGTCTATCAAACCGGGAAGGTTGTTGACAGCGGGACTCGAACCCATGACCTGCCACCAGTTGAGCATCTCCCTCCTTTGGGACTGATTTCCGGGCCTGCAGTCCGATGCACCCCAACCACATCTCCAGTTGTCACACAGATCAAACCTGAAGATGTGGTTGGGGTGCATCGAACTGGACTGCCGGCCCTGACATCGGTCCCTAAGGGGTAGATGTTACTACTTTTGAGCCAAATTTCAAATTTTATAAAAACATAAATTATAGTTATGAATTAATCAATTTTAATAATCAAAATTTAGTTAAAATTGGAGAATAATTAATAAAAAATGGGATGAACCCTAGAGTTGAGCTTATAAAATTAATCCAAACTATAATAAATTAAGATTATAAAAAATAATAAATAAAAATTAATATTCTTAATAGTAACATGGAATGAGACATGAAATGTAGGACATGTGATCTCAAGTGTTGTGCGAGAAGGTATTTTTTTTAAGGCAGTAAGACATGTACAAAATATATTATTTAATAAATAATATATTTAACAGTACATAATTTATATATATAAGAATCTCATAAATATTTCAAAAAATGCAAAATAATGTGACACACTTATAATTAATTATCTTAATTCATCGTCGAGTAATGTATTTTTATAGTCTTATAGACATCAAAGTTTAAAATTTTTTTGTACCGACTTCAAAATATGTCATCCCAAATAATATAATTGTAAACCATTAGTAGCACTTAATTCGAACTACTACTAAATAATGTATAAAGACACTTAAAAAGAATTATCAATTTGGGATTTGATATTGCCTTAAATAAAGCGAATATTACTCCTATTACTTATGTGACAATTCGCGGGAATAAACATTAACCGTAATTAACACAAAATCATATCAAGTATTGGGGCCATACGTTGACAAGGAAAGAGGCATCTAACGCTTTCAAATTAATAAATAGTTTGAATTTGACTTGAATTAAATATATATAGTAAGAAAAATATACATTTGGGAAAGTCAATCAGTTGAGAATGAGAAAAAAAGAAATAGTTTTGACAAATTTTTTTAAAATAATATTTGAAATTCTTTGTCTTTATTATAATGTTATAAAGATTTCAAGAAAGATTTGTCGTCTCCACGCGTCGTCTCCTCATCAACAAAACTGTGATTGGACAAAACAACGTGATTATAAACGATAATATTTTCTTCAAAATTAACTATCAAGAACGTTAAATGAACCTCAATGTCAATATATTTACTCCTCTCTCTCTAAATAGGGGTGGAAGCAGACTTCAAGTTCCGAGGCTCGCTCGACCATATTCCAGGAAGCTCGACCGTAACATGATTGGATCGACTCTTATAAATATAAATATAAATAAAAAAAAATCCGGCCGCCAAGGGTCGGCAACCCCCCAGCCCAGGACTGTCTTTGCCCCTGTCTCTAAATTTATGTCGATAAATTAGTTTGGGTAATCTCCTGGAATAGGCTTTTCAAATAGATTATTAAGACTATACTTCAACACTGCATATTATTTTTTTTTTCTCTAGTTTTATAATTAATTGATTTGGGATTCATCATATGTTTAGATAAAGGTTGTTTTATAATCTAACTAGAAAGATGAAGTTTAGGTTAAAGTCATTGATACATTTTGAATGTTTCATAAATATTTGAACTGGCTAAATAATTTCCCAAACCAAAACATATTAAAATGATTTGATTCGGTTGATTTGAAACAATGATTCGACGAATTGTACAAATAATAAAATTAATATATCTTTTGATAAATTGAATATTGATTTAATGAATTATGAACATATTATGATTAGTATAAACATGTTTTAAATTATCGACACAATTGATATCATTTAGTTCTAATTTTTTTAGAAAAAATGATATTGGACTCTATTACTTTTCTCAAATCGATCGAATTAATCTAATTTAATTGATTCCAACCAAGCTATAATAATCCTTTACTCATTCATGAAGATACATATAGGTTCTTGTAATCTAATTTTGTCTCATTGTTGCTCGAATAGATTTTATTTATACTATTTATTTTTGCTTAATTATTACAAGAAATAATTCATTTATCTTCTGTTCTTACATTATTACAAATTTATACGCCATATCGATCTAGAAATTTGCATCTATATCTAATGAAATTGAGAAGTGATTGTGTGGGTCAACGCCAACAAAGTAATGATTTTTTTGTCCACGATTTGGTTAACAAATAACATATTTAGTCTAGTTGTTATCTCTAAACACAATGATTAGAAGAAGATAATCTTCGTTCACTGTATTTTGGAAGCTAAGTGGTCCACCCAAAAATAAAATAAATAATTAAACCTTTGGCTTCTTAGAGGGCTAAGCAGGCCTAATTAGATCTTTAAAATGTGATTAATGTATATGAGATTTTAGTCAACACAAAATATTAGAAAATTACTAGTACATTAACTGCCAATGCATAATTCATGAGAGAGAGAATTGTGATTGGCACAGTGATTAGTTGTTTGACTAGCTGGGATGTTTAGTTGAGTATCCGGTTAAATTTTATGACTAAATATTTCAAAGTTTATTAATTTAATCAAATTTTAGTGGAGTTTAAATGAATATCTTAGATTTAGGCTTATGTTTAATTTATTTATTTATTTTCATCAAACTTTACGATGGAAAGACGTAAAAAGCCCAACAAAAAGTTAATACTTTGGCGAAGATTTCAAATGAAATTATTAATATCACGCCCCAATATTTATAAATAAAAGGAACATAATCGTGCTTAGTTTTACTGAAAAATAAAGATAAATGACCCCATCAACGTACAATTCTCTACATCGTCCGGACTTTAACTGAAAAATAGTTAAAAGATTAGGGTGAGTTTTTTTTTTTTTTTTTTTAAAGTATGTATAAGTAAATTTTAAACACACAACTACTTTGTTCGTTCCGAAATCAGAGTACTATTGTATGCAGCGGAAGTCTTAAATGATCTTGCACTTTTTGAAAATTGACTTTTGAAATCAGTCTTAGACTAAAAGTAAGTTTAAGTTTAAGTTTCAGTTCAAGTATACACTTTAATACTTAGCCAAGTATTGAAGGTTTCAAATAAGTATGTGTTGGGGTACGAATCAAGTCGGCCCAATTAGAAGTCCAGCACACGGCCCAAGCTAACTCTCCGCGCAAGCCCAACAGCGAGATCGGCCCATGGGAAGGTAACAAAGCAGTCCGACCGAGAGTAGTTCGATGAAAGGCAGTTCAATAAGCAAGCAGAACAGTCCAATAGCAATAGGAGCAGCCCGAAAGGATCATATCAAACTACCCAACGGTCGCCTAACGGTCAAAAGGGAGCGACGAGCAGATAAAGATAAGCTTGCGGAGTTCTCGGGGAGGACCAACCGTTTCCAGTTCAATGGCTCCGATATTCCCGAGCACCGCCACCAAACGTCCTTGCGAGGTTCACGGAAACCCTAGAAAAACCCTAGGTCACTAATCCCCTATAAATATCCCTCTTGTACACCAATTTGCGCCATCTAGCTTTCATAGGCATTGCCCACTCATTATCGAACCACTAGAAGATACTGCGTAAAGAGGGTTCTCGTCGTTGTTGGGCATCCTTGAAGGAGCTCGGCTCTTATATCGATTTCTATTTTACTTCTTTACGGTTATACGCATTATTGATCACGTTATACATATTTTATTAATCCTGCATTACTTTATTTCCCATTTGTATCTTGCAATATTCGTATATAGTTTTCGGGGGTTCCGTATCCGATATATTCGAACCTCAACAATATGCATACTTAAAATGCAGAAATTAAGAAAGCAGTAAATGACACAAGATATTTTATAGTGATTTGGAATCAAAGTCCTACGTCCACTCTTCGAAAACAATCCGAAAAATCACTTAGTATCAGTTTACAAGCTTTCTTACGATTTATAACTAGCCCGTCGAAATCCTTCGTTCTTCGGTCTCCTAGCGCACTCGCTCAGAAACTCTATGTGGGGTGTAATCGAATCGAGTAGTACCGTGCTCAAGTTTGACTCATTTAGTATTGAGTCGAACTTCGAGCTTTTTTATCGAATACTTTGATATTCACGACCTTTATCGAGCCTTAGTCGAGCCTAAATGAACTTTCTAAATTTAGAATATATTAAAAATATTCGTTATTATTTTGAAGGAAAAAATTCTTAATTTCAAAATTTATATCATATTTATGCACAAATTCATATTTTTCTTATTACTAGAAAAATTTATCATTATTATTAATCTTAAATCATGAAAATATTACTTTTATAAAAGTAATTATTTTATATCTCTTACTAATTTTAGCTAACAAGTCTGCTCATGAGCTTACGAGTCTAATATTATGGTGCTCAAGTTTGGTTCGTTTAATAAACGAGCTCGAAGGAGCTTTTAAAGAGTCGAGATCCGAGTAGCTCACGAATGGTTTGGTTCATTTATAGCCCTATGTGCTTGCTTCCTTCTTTAGCTTGAAGTGAGGACGCACCTCGCAACCTTCAATCTGGATGGAGAATGTTTACAGTTCTTCCCAGAACTATGATGGTTGGCAAATGCCCGTAATAGTCAGTAATCTGGAGTGGAAAGCTGATTGTTGTGTTTATTACTTGAAAAGTAATAAACACCAAATGATAGCTTAAGTTTGGAAAGCTTGAGTCTCGTGCACTTAGACAAATACACAGAATGAGTAGCTTGAGCAAGGATGCTAAGCCTCGTGTTCAGATAACACGAAGTTCAGAGAACTTTTGAGCTTTGAGTTTGGCAGAGTTTTAGCTAAACTTTTCGCGAGAGTCAGGTATGTATTTCTGTTGAGGTTGACTCCTATTTATAGGTAGTTGGTCGACAATTTGAATTTCTGTCCGTTAGAGATAAAAATTCATCGTTAGAAACAGAGATTGGGTCGTCCAATCATAGTCATTCTTCTAATTGCTATGCTCTTAGATCTGCTTTTGAATTTTGGCAGTGCACTTTTCACCTAGTTCTTTTCATTTTGTTAACTTAGGGTAGCGACATGCATAAATTTATACAAAGTATATAAAAAGAATAATGTAAAATTATTATATGATACCTCACCTTATCATTGAAGCGAACACTCTTAAAATTATTTTGTGTTTCCCATGCTTCTAAGTTCTCACATCTTTTTTAATGTGAGAAATATGATGTGAAAGAGTATATTTAATGGTTGAAATAAGATTTAAAGTATCTTAGACAAACATGAAAAGATTTAAAAGATATCATTTTTTTCATCTAAGAAAATATCAAGTATTAAAGATTTGAAATAATAAATTAAAAGATTTTATTAAGAAAATTATAACAAGATTTAAATTAAAATAAAATATTGATTTGTCACAATTACACTTCCGTCCCTCAAGTAGGGGACGAATGTAATTAATTACCCTAAGTTCAACCCTTTATTTAAAAAAAAAAAAAAGCTGAAAATTCATTTAAAATATGAAAAACTATCCAAAATATAAAAATATCAATAAATCTAATATTAAAATCGAAAATTGAGTAAGAATCTCATTCCGGCAGTGGCACAGAATCTCGTCCGTACTAAAAGGAATCGGCCGTGACGGTAGATGTAGTTAAATGATTTTATCTTAAACAATTAGAAATAATAAATGGTAATTAGAGTATTATTATTAATAATTTTATTTTTGGTAACTAAAATACAAGTGAATATATCTGTGATATATTGAAGCCGATTTGATTTGATTTGGTATATCCAACGATGTAAATTAACATAAAATGAAACACCAAATCGTTTTTGACAATAACAATATGATCTTCAACCAGTTATTTTGCAATCAGAATCTAAAAAATAACTCGAAATATTTTTTAAATATTCTTCAAGTAAAAAAAATATATATATTTAACAAAATTTTGTTGAAGTAAAATACAAGACAAAATCCAGTCACGTGCGCCCAAGATTGCACCATGCTGGCTCAACCACTCTGTTTTTATATATTCTGTTCACCGCCTTCAACAAAATCTCTCGTTTTTCTTAACAAGATATCCAGATTTTTTATTGGGAAGGTCTTGGGTTAGGCAGGCCTAAGCAATTTAGGCTGGTTTTATCCATTAACCCAAGATTTAGGCGGGTTTTATCCATTAATCCAAGCCCAAACCCATATAATATACCCTATTTGGGATGAGTGAACCCATTTGGGTAGGATAAAACCCGCCTAAACCGTTTAGGCCTGCCTAACGCAGTTTTTGCCTTTCTTATTTGATTAGTAGGGAAATGATTTTATTTTTTGATTAGTAGGGAAATGATTTTATTTTTTCGTGGCTACGTGTTAATATGTTCATTTTGATGAAATGTGTCGACAAAATGATAAATAATTAAAATTGATTCTACTGTTATATTAATACATCTTAACACGTGTCCATAGTGATCATTTGAATATTTATGTCAATTTATGTATGAAATATTTCAAAATAGGTTATTTATGTTGAAGTCACATGAACCAAAATTAGATATTTTATTTAGATAAATGAATGAAATAATTTATGAACTTATTCAAGAATCGGCTTGATAAAATTTCATTTAATGAAGCTCATTAATTAAATAAATTAAACTATAATTATATAAAATTCGAAAATAAATTAAACTATAATTATATAAAATTCGACTTGTGACTGTGAGTTACCTCTTTAGCTAAAGTTAGCATTCAATATATATAAAATTATTAATTTTGTAATATTAATATTTTTTTAATTGAAGAGTACAATTGAGTATAATAAATCTTTGTAATTAAAAAAATGCATTTGAGATGAATATGCTTTTTTTTTTAAGAAAATAGTTTTTCCTTTCAAAAAATAATAAACATATTTAATAAAAATAAAATCTGGATGGTTTGTTTAGGCCCAACTAAGCCACAATTAAATTGGTGAATTTTAAAGTATTGGATAAATAACTCGAAACTCAACTCGATAATAAACGAGCTAAACTTAACAAAACATTACTATACTCAACTCAATTATATTATAAAGGCAAAGTCTCAGATGAGACGGTCTCATCATTTTTATTGTGAGACGAATTTAATGAAATGATGTATTTCTTTATTGCAAATGATATGTTTCTTTGTTGCAAATAATGTAATTCTCAAAAATGAAATGATGTATTTAACTTATTGAAATGATGTATTAAGGTCCGTTTCACAATAAAAAAAATAGTGAAACCGTATCTCAGGAGACCAACTCTATTATAAATTATTTGACTAAACTCAAATCATTTATACATTTAATCGTAATTCAAATAAGTTACATAAAAGTTCACAATTATGAACCAATGTCTGCATTATGCCTATACAAACTTTATGGGTGAAATCGAAGTTTAGTATTTCTCATCTTGATATAATAATGTTCACGTGTAGTGTACTCGTTAAATGCGGTATAAATCTAGTAAATTAAATACAGTAATAATAACAAATACATCATCAATTTTTATCGGAAAGGTCTCAAGTTAGGTACGCCTAAATGATTTAAGCGGGTTTTATCCATTAACCCAAGTCAATCCCATCTAATATATCCTAATTGGGGATTAATAAAACCTATTTGGGATGGGTGAACCTATTTGAATATGGATAAAAACCGCCTAAATCGTTTAGGCGTCTCTAACGCAAGTTTTTGTCTTTTATTAGGGCCGGGCAAAGTGATATAAATAGAGAGAATGTGTTCCTTGATAGTTATTAAGTCCAGATTTTTTTTAATACTAATATATAAAAAAATACTATATATTGAGTGGAATTTATTAATACCCATTCTCACTATATGCATTATGAAAA
>JAPKLW010002474.1:52104-76457 GCA_026898455.1 Plectranthus barbatus
TTCTATTCTTAAAGCTTATAATTCATCATGAATTAAAGAAAGCTTTCCAATTCTTGAAACACTTGAATTAAAGAAAGAATTTTATTCTTAAAGCTTATAATTCATCATGAATTAGAGAAAGCTTTCGAATTCAAGAAACACTTGAATTAATGAAAGAGTTCTATTCTTAAAGCTTATAATTCATCATGAATTAGAGAAAACTTTCGAATTCAAGAAACACTTGAATTAATGAAAGAGTTCTATTCTTAAAGCTTATAATTTATCATGAATTTTCATAAAGCTTATAATTCATCATGAATTAAAGAAAGCTTTTTAATTCAAGAAATACTTAATGAATTATAGAAAGAATTTAATTATTAAAAGCTTATAATTTGGTACATGTTGTGAATTATAGAAAGCTTTTTATTTAAGAAACATATGAAAGAATTAAGAAAGAATTTAATTCTTGAAAGCTTATAATTCGATACATATTACAGATTCAAGAAAGCTTTTTTAATTCAAAAAACATATGATAGAATTAAAGAAAGAATTTAATTTTTGAAAGCTTATAATTTGATACATATTACGAATTCAAGAAAGGTTTTTTTAATTCAAGAAACATATGATAGAATTAAAGAAAGAATTTAATTTTTGAAAGCTTATAATTTGATAAATGTCACAAATTAAAGAAAGCTTTTTAATTTATGAAACACTTGAATTGAAGGAAGAACTTCATTATTGAAAGCTTATAATTTGATACATATTACGAATTCAAGAAAGTTTTTTTAATTCAAAAAACATATGATAGAATTAAAGAAAGAATTTAATTTTTTTAAAGCTTATAATTTGATAGATGTTACGAATTAAAGAAAGAATTCTAATCTTATAGCTTATAAACATTCATGAATTAAAGAAACATTTATAATTAAAGAAAAATTCATATAATTTGTATTTTCATGAATGAAATTCATACTCATATAGAATTGGATTAGATTCTTCAATTCAATTTTAAAGAAATAATTAAATAAATAAACGAATTAAAGAAACAAACGAATTCACGAAACGAATTTAAGAAACATATGAATTCACGAAATGAATTCAAGAAACCAATTCCCGATTCAAGAAACTTAAGTTTATTATAATTAAGTTCAAGAAGCGAGTTAAATTGAATTCTTTATTTTAACTTAATTATTTTTTTTAATTTGAATTATATCCGCATTAAATATTAGAAGAATGTATCAATTTCTACTTTATGTCTCAATCAAAATAGAATTTTTGAATATTTTTTAAAAAAACATTGAATGACCACTGACAAAAGTAAAAGCATTTTTTTATAAAAGTTGCTATTTACGCATATACTCCTAATAAAATTGTTATTTCAAATTTTCACTCTAGTTTCAACCTAGTTTTAAAAATAGGTACATGATCGTTTAAATTCCACAGAAATAGGTTTATACCAATCATATTTCATTAAACACGAAAATTAATTATTTCCATACAAAAACACGCTATTTTGGTTTTTAAATACACAAATTTGGTTATCACCTTTCATTTTTATTAAGGATAATTCTAAACATAGCCACCCTTTTTTCTCAATACAGCCTCTCAATTTAAAAAATTACTAAATTATAATATAATATTACAATTTTACCTTTATGACTTCTAAATTAAAAATTTATTTGTAAAATTAAATAAAATACATCATCCCCGTATAGCCCCCTTAACCCCTAAAACTCACACAACACTATAGCCCCCAAATCTCACAAAACCCCCCAACAAACAAACAATAATGCATTCCCTGTCTTCCCACTCAACCCCTTCCTTCCCCAAAAATCATATGGTGCCGACTCTGCTGAATTTATCTCCCTGAAAATCCAACAAGCAGGTTAAGAGTGTTTATGTATGTTATTTTTTTTTCTCAAATAATTATCTATCTGTTGTTATGTTTAAGAATGTCAATCGGGCTAATCCGTCGGGTTTCGGGCTAACCCTATCGGGCTGCGGGCTATTCGGTCCGGGTTGAATCGGGCTAAATTTTTATCGGGCTAAAAATTCTTGAACCTAACCCTAACCCACTGGTTTTCGGGTTAACCCGTCGGGTTGGCAATATTTACGAGTTTATTTTTGTAAAGATTTTCTTAAAATATTTTAACAACCCCTAAAACAAAATAAAAAAAGAAAATGATGAACCAACATAAATAAAAGACATCAAATATCAATATCTTTGCAAAAAAATAGTGATAAGTGGATAATCATAGTTTGAAAAGAAAAAAAAAACATCAATCCTTATATACCAACTAATTTAAGTAATAGAAATACATTTCTCAACGTATAAAATGATAAAATAATGATTAAAAAATTAAATATAGCTTTCACTTTGGTGAACATAACAACGAGTGGCTAAAGGTTCTTGAAAGGAAGAAATGAGTAGGTACGCTAATTAGAATAGTGACGAGTGGAAGACAGTGAAAGAGGAAGAAATGAGAGATTATTCGATTTGAGGGTAAAGGGCTACGTCATTGGGAGAGATTGATGAGATTTTGTGTGACGAAAAATTAGGTCTAGGAAATTAGGTATATAATTAATGGGTATAGTAGGATATAAATAATATTAGAAATAATAAATAATAAATTATTAAATATTGCCGGACCTACGGGCCGACCCGCAACCCACCGGGCTCAGCCCGTTCGGGCCGCCAACCCGTCGGGTTCAACCCATTCGGTTAAAAATAATTTCGGGTTAAATTTTTTTTACCCTAACCCGCATTTTAGCCCACCGGTTTCGGGCCGACCCATCGGTTTCGGGCTTTATTGACATCCCTAGTTATGTTCCACAATTAAACATGGCCTAAGATAGACTCGTTTGCTTAATTTGTTTATGACGCGGTTTTGGATGAGTTTGTTCTCGCTCATATTTTTGGATGGTGGGGAAAATGTATAATGATTCGAAACGAGCCTCATTTGTGGGTACTTCATTTGGATTTGAGTTAATTGAGGTCAAATTTACTATCCTTGCTATTCTTACTTTCTTCATTGAGTTGGAAATTACTGTTATACATGGATCTTTTTTTTTTCCCCACATTCCTGAGATGATATAATAATATTTTAAGCAGCTTACCTTTCACCAAATTTCAACGAATGCTGGTGGGACAACATTATTCTTGATATATTAATGTGCAATTGGTGTTTGGTAGGGATCTGAGTTTTTTTTTTTTTTTTATTCGTTTGAATTCAAAGTTTCTCTTGCAATTTCTAGTTATGGGATTGATGTTGGTATTTGTCTTAGGAGCATGCTTTTGGAAATTAAATCTTTCTGAAAAGAATTATCACCATCTATTGGTTTATTTATTAATGGTACATTCTGGTTTCTGAAGGCCATTTTTAAATTAATTATAACTGAAACTCCTTTAACTTCCAACTTTCAGTATGAAATTCTCACATCTTCTTGTGTGTTTCATAGTAGAGCTTGATTTCAAGTCCAAGCATTTTTTGTCTGTAGATATTTGGGCTGGAATGCACACTGTTCGCTATTTTGATATATTTGTGTGCTAGAACTAGAATTATGTTGAATACAGTTGAAGTAATAATTGCAGTTTTCAAAATAAGTTTGTGATTTTATATATTTGTGTGACACGAACTCTATGATTTTCCTGTCATCTTTAGAATTGATCGTTGTGTAGCTTAGTTTTATAAATATTTGAATTTATGGCAGAAGAGTGAGAAACAATAGTATTGGCTTTTATGTCTGTTTTGGAAGAATGACAATGCCAAACTAGATAATAATAACTCAATCTTGCAGTAAATGAATGATATACCCAACAAAAGTAAACAAAGTAAAAATCAGAGTTCTTGATTGTCTGAAATCTGATTTTTAAACATTGATATGAATGATGATGAGAAATAACTAATAACAGTTGGTAGATTTTTGCATATTTCCTTTTTTTTTTATGGCGATGATGATAAAATTGGATTTATTTGCTTGCTTGCTTGTAGAATGTTGGATTTCATGTAGTGTTTGCCAAATCTTATTTTTTGTTTTTCAATAATATTAACTCCTTAGGGATTGATGTTAAAGGGCAGGTGTGGGTTCGAGTCCCGCTGTCAACAACCTTCCAGGTTTGGTAGACGCCAACTGGAGATGTGGTTGGGGTGCATCGGACTGCAGGCCCTGACATCGGTTCCTGAGGGGGAGGTGTTATATGGTACTCTTTACCTTCTTCGGAACCCGTATACGAAAGATTCTTCCTTTTCAGACAGTGGGATAATTACCTTCCTTTCACGGCATAAGATCGTCGCCCTGTTTTCTGCTAGCCAATCCATTCCTAGAATTATATCAACGCCATACATGTCCATTACATTTAACTCCGCTACTGAAATCTCACGTTCACCTAAGCTGATTTTCTGATCGCGGCATACTAAGGTAGATGTAGTTGTCTCTCCTGAAGGCAACGCTACGCTGAGTTTATGATTATTTTCTTCTACCTTAAGCCCTATTATCTCCACACATGCAAATGAAATGAATGTATGCGATGCTCCAGTATCAAATAACACCATGACAGGTATGTTATTAACAACACCCATACCTGCGAGGTTTCCCTTGTCTCTATTTCCTTCCAACGCATACGCTCTTGCCCTCCGTGGTTGCTGATTCCCCTCGGGTTGCTCCCTCTTCTGCTCTTGAGGTTGATTCCCTCGTCCTTGTCGGCCTCCTCTTTTCCCAATATTGCCCCTCCATGGCTGGCGATTCCCTCTCATCGCCCTTAGCTGTTGGTTCGCCGGTCTCTGCAAATTTTGTCGCTGTCCTGTTCCTGTTTGAGCAGAAGGACATTGTTTGGCGAAATGTCCCATTCCTCCACAATTATAACACTGTCTATTTCCTCTCAGGCATTCTCCACTGTGCCTTCCTCCGCATTTGTTGCACACTTGCTGACCTGCATTTCCTTGATTGTTTCTGGGAGCCGTCTGTCTCTCATTTCTTGGGTAGGTCTGATTGAAATTTTGCCTTGGAAAATTCTGTTGACTACCCTGCTCCTGACGTTTCTGGCTTCCTTGACCCTGGTAAAACTGCTTTGAACCTTCTTCCCACTTTCTCTTCTGTGGCTGGGAGGAGGATTGGGGTTCCTGCGTTCCCCAAACTGGTAACTGCTTCTTATTCTTGGAAGCTTCTATGTCTAAGGCATTTCTCAACAACTCTTGATAACTCAGTCCTGTAATTGTAGACAGCTGAGTCCGTATATCCCCTCTCAAACCTTCACGAAATTTATCGGACATCTTTTCAGGCGTATCTGTCTGATGTGGTGTATGCTGGAGGAGCTCACCAAACTTCGTATCGTACTCCTCAACTGTCATTTTACCTTGTTCCAAAAGGAAGAATTCCACTTCCCTATCCCTTCTGTATTGTTTTGGAATGAACTTCTCATACAATGCCTCCTTAAACTTCTCCCAATCGATCTGTTCTCTCTCTACTGGCGGAAGAGACTTAACATATGTTACCCACCAACGATCTGCTTTCCCTTTCAACTGATATGTCATACAGTTCATCTTCTCCAGCTCGGTGCACTGCATATGTTTGAAGATCTTCTCCAATTCTCTTACCCAATCTTCCGCAACAGCAGGACCTCCTGCTCCATCAAATGTCAACGACTGCTGCTTTCTGAATGTTTCCACCAGTTTGAAAGATGATGTGGCTCTCATTTCTTCCGGTGGTGGCGGTTGATACGACCCCTGCTGTGTACCGCTAATATCATTTGATAATATTTCCACATTCTCATATGGATCAAAATATGGAATTCCCTCCATGATCGGAGCTTCGTGTTCGGGCTGCTGATTAACTCTACCACGGCCCCTACCACGACCTCGGCCTCTGCCTCGGCCGCGACCGCGTCCGCGTCCTCTACCGCGTTGTACATTCTCCATTTCTCTGTATATTCTGCAACGTTACATTCAACGACATAATAACTGTTAGTGAATATATTTACATCCAAAATCAATACTCTCACAAATATCATCATCCAATATCTCAATAAAGCAACATAATAGTCGATCATACGAAATTCAAAATTCCACAATATTTCATGTTCGACACAAACCATAACGTATATAAATTACGAAAAAGCAACAACGTTAATACAATAACATTATTCTCATAACTCAATAATAACAACAAAAGCAACATAGTTCACATCTCTTCCTTCGGAGGGGTCCTCTTCCTCCTCCTCATCATCATTCTTCATCTTACCCTTATCCTGAGTGGTTCTAAAATCATCTCCACCACTCTCTGAATCACTTGGAATATGAATAGGCACACGTGTAGTCCCGTGGCCTCCAAAATAGTCCTCTGAATCACTCCCTGCATCTTTCGGAAGGTAAGATCTATCTATATTTTCTTCCCTCGGTGCTGGCTTCGCTCTACTCGACTCTCCCACATGCTGAAATGGAGTCCTCACTGATGATGGACGCTTAGACCTAGTCCTCAAAGGTGGTGTAGGTTCTGGCAGGGTACGGATCGGCGAGTAGATAGGGGTATCAAAGATTCCTGGTGTCTCCATATCACCTGCTAACATGCGCTGATACTCGGAAGGAGAAACTACCTGCTGTATATAGGGAGATGGTGGTACAGGTCGGCGACTACGTCTAGGTATACCTGACTGAGTATTCCCTTGAGAAGGAGACGGTGGATGTCCATAAGACACCACTTGCTGAATCACATCCCCCATAAAAGTCCAAAAAGTCCCGACAGGTCCTCCAAAATGGCTACTACACTGCGATGTAACCATATCTAAAGCCCATGCTCTCCACCTATCTGGTAATAACCTCATTACTCTCTCTATAGCCTCCGTCTCTGGAATCCCATAATATCTCACTCTATCCCATAACTCCAAGTAGTTAATCAAACATGTAGCTAATCCTTCCTCTGAGAATCGAGGGTGCTCCCTCAAATATCTCACATAACGCTCACTAACAGGGTCCATCTGTCACATCAATCAAACAATCCGTCAGTACCAACAGTCATCATAATATCACACCACTAAGCACACTCACACACCCAAGACTTTATGTCTCGGTGGCATCACTGTCCTCCGACACACCATGCAGAGGGTCCATCGGATCCTCGTGCGAACACACTCACTCACTCAAGTCTGACTACATCTGCCAGGCTCGTCGTGTATATTCTGCACACTAAATACCAACTACTGGATTTTCCAGTTCCACAAGAAATTTTCAATTTCAACAACCATCAACCTCATTTAACACAACCCACTCTTATACAACAAAGCCAACATCATTCTAGGTTCAACAGTTAGGGCCAACAGTCAGTTAGTCATGTCCTAATCCATCATAATCTAACCTTCAAGGTTAATCAATATCTCAACAATTATTACAGCTCAACTCACAATTAACACATCTTTTAAGCATTAACACCCAAAAATTTACCCTGCTTGCACACCTACTTTTCAAAATCAAAACACTTTGAAATCATAACTTTAACAAATCTCACAAAACACAGCCTCAACCCAATTTCTTTCATTCAACAATCATTAAAAGCTAGTACTCCCCTTCATCGTACTAGACCATTCATTAAACAAAACCACTCAGTGTCAGTATATATCCGACCCCAATACTAGACACAAAATCAACACATGATTTCCAAGAAAACTTATTTCAATCATTTTCAACAACCTCTCTTTCACCAAACACCATTTACCCAAAACATTTAAGGCACAATCAAAGTGCTATCATTTCAAAATTTTCTTCAATTCCAACCACTTGAAGTGACTCCGTCACTAAACAATTTGCAAGCAGGTAAATTTTGAAATTTAAACCAAAACATACCTCATGTTGCGCAGGATGGAGTGGGGTATAAAGTATGAGCAATCACTTCAAATCATTTCCCAAAACCGAAATATTTCAAAACTTTCAAGTTTCCAAGACATTTTCAAAATCAAAACCTCTGCTCTGATACCACTTCTATAATGCCCCCATTTAGCCTTCCCAACTACGAGGCACGTTACAGTCGTGGACTATCGTTTTTCAATCATCTTATAAACAGCGGAAGATTTAATAATTTTAACAACATTTTATATACTATCAAAAGTTATAATTGTAGACGAGTAAACAATTATTCTTCAAAATATTTGTACATGGGAAGGAAAATATTTTCAGAGAACGGTGCAGCAGTGTGTGTAGCGTGATGGTGATATGCATGTGATAATGCATATCACAGGATTTTTAAAATCTGTACAAATTCGGCTTCATCCTTTACACCACCACTCTTCCATCCTCGCTAATCAACCAGCGCGTTTTAGAAATAACACGAGGGGCTGAGTACAATTGTACCCAATGGAAATATGCCCAAAAATTACAGTTTAAATATGAAAGCTATGCAACTCACACAGATAAACACGAGGTTTTATTGAAAGAAATCGTGTTATCTAAAACATTTTATCGCACATGCTATTTACAATGTTATCATATCTGTTTAGTATTGTGTAACTGGAAGTTGGCCCACTTCCAAGTTACGATGAACAACTGGGAATGGGCAAACCACTCTACTCACTGTCATCAATTTGTGCACAAGGTCTCAGTAACACACAGCTTTGAGACACGATCGATTTAAGAAAGAAAAGGAATCACACAGATTTATCCAACCTTATTCCGCCCCAGGGCTTCAGTACGTCAACTGGACAACCAAGCTCATAAACAAGGTGAGGTTGCTAGCCTTCAATCACTGATTAGTAAGACTAGCTAAAGTGCCATAAGGACTTGGTTCTTATCTTAATAATCGAACTCTCTGATGATAGCAGTCAACAGAGGAACAGATATGTAACACAAAACATTTTATGCATAGCAATCAATGTAAAACAAAACATTTTCATACTCATTTTAGAAAAGCTGAGCACAAGGCTCAAAAAGGTATTTTGCTTTTTACTGAAAATAGTTCCCACCTGGAGTTAAGCTTTACTGTCTAGATGCTTTCTCGTTAATTGTGCAGTTGAGCTCGATCACTCCTTAACTCTTACTCTCCTTAAAAAATTATAATACACAACGAGTTAGGATGGATAGACTAGGACAAACATCTAATCTGACAACTTCCAATCAACCAATCAATCTCGAAATCACTTTTCGAATCTAATTCCCACTTATGAAATTCATTTGCTATTCATACTTCAATCATTTAAGTCGAGTCATTCAATTTCCAACTCAAAGAACAAGATTAATCCATCATGACTAACTTAATCAACCCAAACGACCCATAATTGCAACTTAATTGCTTAACCATGCTTCGAACTCAACTTTAATTAAAATAAATCAATTTCCGACATTCGATTTCATAAATCCATACTTAATCATGCCCATAATATGCTTTAATAGTCATAGAATAAGCTCATGCATCGAAAACGAGACGAATCGGATTGAAAACGGATGAAAAATGCAATATTCCGCCTCTGTACAAAATCGGCGACCCAGACTACATAAACGGCGATCGCCGTTCTCGTCTTGGGTCGCCGAAGGCGTCAGAAATTCCGGCGATCGGAATTTCGCCGACGGCGACTGCTCCTGCAACTTCGTTTTTTCCCATTTTAACCACAACCAACACCAAATAAACACACTAACATGCTCCTACAACCTCTAAGAACATGAAACATACATCAAAAATGAGAAAAACATCCAAAATCGACCGAACAAAAATCTGGAATTTGAAGCTCACCGACAGAGCTTTCTTCTCCGGTGCAGTCAGAATTCTTCAACCAAATTCAAGGTGCAGGGTGTCAAACAACTCCCTACAATGTAAGGAACATGAATATATCAACCTGACATTGATTCGTACGAGTTTCAAATTTCATTATCGAAACGGTTTCGAAACGGACGGCCTACCTTTCTCAGCTCGTATCTCCTTCGTTACTGGATGACACGGAGCCTGCTTGTACTCCTTAGACTCTCTGAAGATCAAGCTTTACGGTGGTGGTGGTGGCGTCGCCGGTGGTGGTTCGTGGCAGCCGGAAAGGTGGTGGAAAGTTGGCTGCGTGAAAGGGATGGTACGGGGTGGTGGTGTTGCAAAGGAAATGGGAAGAAAATGAATTGTAACAATTTTTTTTGTTTTGTTTATTACACACCAAAACTATACCACCGCCTCACCACTTCCACCTCTCTCATTTCCAATCACATCTTACCAACACAATTGATACGTGGCGAAATTTTATGATTTTTTCATCCACCTCAACTCGTGTATTTTTCCTCGGATTAATTCAATCTCTCGGGTTATATTTAAATTGTATTCTCTCGAATATTTATGCAATTACATGGAAATGCTCCATTTAATAAACCCGTCTCATTCATATAATTTTCCGAATTTTTGGAGATAAAAATATATCGTCCAAATTCTCAAAGTTCAGTAATTAATTAAACACTCCTCGGGTCTCGGAGAATTACACCGATCGTATCGTATTCTTCCATATTTTATTTCCAAGCGTTCCCTAGCTCGGTTTAAGAAATGGACTTCTTGAGTGCAAGTTATGAATTTAAATGCGAACTTATTATTCTCAATAAATAAGTCGCTACACTCGTCCCACTTTTAAATTTTTTTACTTCACGGTCACTTATGTTTTTACGAAACGAACTCATCAGTATAATTCATGCTTTAAATTGACCATCGTATCTCAACGAGTGTTTTAAATTTCTTCTCAAAAGAAAATAAATAATAATTTGCTAAATATAATATTATTTTATTAATTTAATTAAGCATTAACGAGCTTAATTAAATTCGGAATATTACAGAGGTTGTATCTATTAGTTTTATAAGTGCAATCCATTATCAACACAGATGGAAAGGCATGCAAGATCTCTACAGATAAAGGATGAGCCCAAAATAAATCTGTTACACAATTTGTCGAGTCATTGATCCTATGCCATTCCACGTAATTGCACTCATTTAGCTTCTTCATCAACTGTTGCATTTGTGATCTGCCAGTCTTTTCAAGCATTCTGTGCCTATGACGAACATTATATACTGTCTTCATTGCACTCGTATTTTCTTTATTCTTTTCTTTTATAATCATAAGAATACTTCTTGGTTTGATTAGATTTTTCGTCATGTCAAATAACAAAGTCTCTTCTTTGTTATTTAATCTTCCAACAAACGAGTGGCCTTCAAAATGCTCTACAGGTGGATGATTATGGAATTCACACTTAACTTTCACGAGCCAATCATCACCATTTTCCAATTTCACTCCCTGTAACATAAATGGGCAACCAATCTTTTTTGTTCCCGTTCCTTTACGAGATATTGTGTCAATATCAACTATATTCTTAGGGAGCTTATAAGTTCCACCACGTTCACAACCGAGTCGTAGTCTAGCTTTACTCCCACCCGTTTGAGATTGAGAAGATATGATTATAATGACGTAACCAAGTTTCTTTCCAGTTTCTCTCGCCCATGCAACTAAATTTTCTTTACTGCTAAAAACCTGCAATATATGTATCATTTAACATATTATGTGCTTTTTATGTTGAGTAAATAAATTTATGATAAACCTATAACTTACAGTATTGGTGTAAAATGAGTTAAGTGAATTTGATGTCTTCGTTTGAGACTCAATAGCCACTACCTGTCATGTGAGTGAAATTAAGATTGTAAGAAACTTTAATGTTCTAAACATGTGTTATCACAATTTAAAATAACGATCAATAAAAGTTTCATAGATAGAGATGAAAATTTATATCCTACTTCTATCCCTGCCTTAAATAATATCTTAAATTACTTTATTTTATTTTTCTTTTGATATTAAAGATGAGTTAATATGGATACAGCCATAGCATCAAACACCTCATCACACATGTCTACACTAAAACCCCTATTATTACAAATACATACCACTAAATTTGATAGGTAAAGATGCAACAAATAAAACCAGACAAAAACGATTAAAAAGCACACTGTAACATAGCCATAAGGTTGCTGTCATGATCCTTAACCACAATAAGATATAGAAAATGGACATGAAAAAAAAAGGCAAATCAGACAAATATACATCATTTGTTTCATAAATAGAATCTTCTATAAAACCTAGGTACTTTCATTAATGAAAAAATAATAGTTTTAGACTCAGTATGAGATTCATACAAAAAGCTTTTCTAAAGGAGATGTTATCACGTAATATGAATTCGTACAAAACTATATTCTTGAAAATAATTAAATGATCATCTACCATGTCCAAAGTTCTTTCTTACAAGATTACAATAAATCAATATTTAATGGAATTTCATAAATTACAAAATGCAACAAACCTCATATACAAACGAAAACTTTTTGACTACCCAAACACATAAGATTATTCTTGTTTATATTTGATATACATGATACATACATAAACAATAATAACAGTATTGCTACAATTTATAATTGAAAAAAAGAAGAAAACAGAAGGATAAAATCAATTCAGAATTGCAAAAACGAAAATAAGAAGACAAACATGCCTTAATCCCCATTAACACATCATAAAAATTAACAATCTAAATGAGCCATGATACGATACTAATATGCCTTAATCCCCATTAACACATCATAAAAATTAACAATCTAAATGAGCCATGATACAATACTAAGTTGCAGAATTCTTCAGTATATAATCTCTCTTTGCAAACCGCACAAAACTACGAAATCAATATCTCATAGCACCAATCGAAAACACACGGATCTCAAAAGGATAAGGAGCAAGCCAAATTAGCATAAAATGAAAACACAAAATTAGTAATAGTAAAAATTACATGTGGAGCATAGGTATCTGTTATATAGCTTTCATCGTCTTTATATTCTACCACATCCATATTCGTATATAACAATACTCTAGTAGAAAAAACCTTATGTATTCCTGCGCAATAAACGAATAAGACTATGAACGACTTGTGTTTTAATAAGTCTGACCTCCAACGATGAATTTGGGAAGAAAGGGAGAAAATAGGGAGATGACTACGTGATTAACTATTTGTAGATATGAATATATGATTATCTTTTTGTTGATATGGCTACATGATTTTAAGTTTATTTTTTAAATCTTATATTGAGATTTTAATTTGGGTGCTATAAGGATGAATTTGTAATATTACATAATAAATTAATTTTTGTAAAAAATAAGGGGCTATATTAAGAAAAAGGGTGACTATGTTTAGAATTACCATTTATTAAATCTTTATCAAAAGAAAATAAAAAACGAATCCTAATGAAAATTAAAAAGAAATATTAAACAATAAGACTATTTTTTGTAAAGACAGGACCGGCCTCAATCATTTTTACTAAGACTATCAACACTGGTGACCAGCTTCTCGTCACCACAAAAGACAAAGTGAGAAAATAAAAAATAAAAAAAAATTTGTAAACTTTGGTGAACAAGTTCTTGCACTAAATTTGACACGTGGCACCCTTTTATTGGGTGTCACTTTTTAATATAATTTAAAATTTATATATTAAAATAATCATTAAAAGTATTTAATTCATAAAAAAATATTTTTTGCTTGTAATTTAAATTTTAATGTGTTATATTTGTATGTTGTCAATTTATATTTTATTTCGTATTTATTGTCATAATTCTTATTTATCAAGTAAATTATTAGTTCTTAGTGCATAATAATTTATTTATTATAATTATGAATTTAAAATATTTTTAATATAATATTGGAGGAGATAGAAATTTATATTTTAATAAAAAAGATATGGTTGGGTTGAGTCACTGATGGAAGAGTAAACACTACAAAAAATTCAAAAATTTGCGACGGGATTTTCTATCGCGAATCACATATTATCCCTTCGCTAAACTTGTTTTGCGACCGATTTGCGATGGATTTTTCCCGTTGCAAAAGTCCTCGTCGCTAAATAATTGGCGACGGAATATTAAATCCGTCGTAAAAATTCGCGACGAAATTTTCCGTTGCTAAATTTTTGCGACGGGATTTTCGGTCGCAAATTCATCGCCGACTTTTTTTCCTCAATTTTTTTTTTAATTATTTTATTGTGAACCTCAACCATCGCGAACCGGTCCAGTCCGGTCCACCTTAAAATTTGGTGGTTGCGCCTGCAAGGATTCGAACTCGAGACCTCCCACGCGCAACCCTTGTTTGTTACCACTGGACCAAATACATTCATCAATTTTATTATGTTTTAATATATATATATATATAGGGTAGTGATCAGGTGAGAATAGAAGTTACCATGAGAAATAAGAATAGATCTCGCGCGTCCATCTCATCAAATTGACGAACAGAATTCATTCTCAGCAAATTGAAAAACGCGGCATTTTTGCCCCAATATCCTGCAGTTTTAGTCTTTAAAGGCTAAAACTGTAAAAAAAAAAAACTCAAACACAAACAACAACCTGCATTTTAAGTCCGATTTACTTCATTTTTAGCCCAATTTACTTCATTTTTAGCCCGATTTACTTCATTTTTACACAAATACGAATTAAAAAAAATTAAACATCTTCTTCTTCAAAGCAGCAACACAAGCGTAGTCTCTATACAACTCAATACCAACATCAACAGTTCTTAAAACTCTGCCCTTAAAATGCTTCATCTCATCAACACACTTTGGAATAAATGAACCTGTAAGATACAAAAATGCACAAAGTTAATACTAAAGATGCACAATATAATAGTAAAAATGAACGTCAATTTGAATACACGCTTTGGAATAAATGAACCTGTAAGATACAAAAATGCATAAAGTTAACACTAAAGATGCACAATATAATAGTAAAAATGAAAGCCGATCTGAATAAAACAAATTTTTTTAAACTATATTCAAGCACAATAAACAAAGTCGAGACCGAACACGAATGCGAAATCCAGAAACAAAGAAAAAAATCTGATTGGCAGAAGAAATATAAATCAAATCGAATGAAGAAGGAAGAAGAAATCAAATCGCGCGAAGAAAGGAATAAAAAATCTAATGAGATACTATTTTAGATTTTAAAAAAAAGCTAAAATTACAAAAAAAAACCTTAATTTTGCAAAAATGCAGGATAATCGAGGAAAACTGCACACGGAGTGAAATAGACCATGAGCGTTGAAATCACAAAATCAAAGGCTGAGATTTATTCTCATTTCTCATACTAAAAACTATTCTCATATGATCACTACTATATATATATATATATATAGAGAGAGAGAGAGAGAGAGAGAGAGATAGAGAGAGAGAGAGAGAGGAGGGATCATGTAAAAAAAATTCCTCATGTGAGAAAAAAGAATGAATCATGTCCATCAAATCTAAAAAAATCAATGGTTGATATTGAATCAAGCAACAACTAAAATGCAATAAAGCAACAAAATAATCAAGCAACAACTAAAGCACAATCAAGCAACATTGCAATCAAGCAACGACTTGAATACAATCAAGCAATGCCGTGAATGCAATCAAGCATCTTTCTCACTTTCTCACGTTAAGAGTTTTCTCACTGGATCCGCTCCCTATATATATATATATATATATAAAATTTCGCGATTTAGCGACGGATTCGCGACGGAATTTTCCGTCGCTAAATTTAGCGAGGGGAAATTCCGTCGTGAATCGGTCGCAAAAATTTAGCAACGGGATATTTCGTCGCAATTCTGTTGCTAAATTTAAAAATTAATTTCGTCGCAATCTCGTCACCAGTCCGTCGCGAAATGGCGACAAATTTTTCATTCGGTCGCAAATTCCGTCGCGAATTTTAAGTTTTCTTGTAGTGAAATAATATTAAGTGGTAGGTTATAGATGGATGAAAGGAAAATTAGCATTTTATTGAATAATTGGATTGTGGTAGGATCACAGACGAGGATAGTCTATGACTATGTATCTTAAGGCTACCCCAATGGTGAACATCTTCAACGATCACAGGAAACGACAAAAACGTGAAAAGATTGAAAAAATAGAAATTGGAAAAAAAACCGTGACTTGTTGCCGCCTAAGGACAGCCGACCGAGTGAGAGCGTCCACTCTCTTTCCGGCAAGTTGCACACGTTGCAAGTAGAGGATACCATTTTATATACTACCTCCGTCCCAAAACAATTGTTTGGTTTGAAAATGACACATATACCAATGCGAGTAGAGATAGAGGAAATTAGTATTTTAATAATGAGTGTGTATTAACTTTCCATTTTAGGAAAGAGGACAATTGTTTGGGACAGACGAAAAAGGAAAACAAGACAATTATTTTGGGACGGAGGGAGTACTTTTTTTATATATTTTTTAAATTTTATATATCTCTAATAATTAAAGGGTTGGATAATCTATTAAAGTTAAAGGGTTGCAGAACACGATTGGTTGTGAGCTTCTTTTTTATTTTTCGTTTTTTTTTTTTAATTCAACCTAAGCTTCCACATAAGCAACAACCGACAACAACCTCATTATAGTGGCCCCATTTAATTTAATTTTACGTGATTAAACTACATCTGAATTATTAATCTCAAACTCAATCCATCTTTCTTAAAGATAAATTGATTTCAATTTTCAAAAATGTTCAACCCTTGTTTCTCAAAGCCCAATGGATTATGGATGTCCACATTTCATAACCCTCGTTTTTTTTTTCTTCCACACATTTAGGTTTTGACATATATCGGTAAAAATTTCAAGAATATAAATATCTACCAAAAGCACATTGCAATATTGTAGAGAAATGAATGCTCCTGATATTCATTAATCTTTAAAAAAAAAAAAAGAAAAAGAAATCCAAGTATTTATTATCCATTTTTTTTTTGGGTAAAAATCTCTACTCAATTTGTGAAATCGATAAAACTTACTTCTCCACAACAAGCTTGGCCCTAGAAATTCGAACGTCGTCAAAGTGATCGACCAAACCAAAATGGGCCATCAACAACCAAACAGAGCTGATGAGCTCTCCCCCTCTGCTCAACTGCTGCGCAAGAGTCTGCGGTCTGCAACGCACCGCCGCTCGCGACAAAATCTCCACCCAAACTTTGCTCATCATCTCCCATTGCTTATCCCGATCCAGTTCCATAAGCTTTTTCGCCAGTAGGCACCCATCAAACAACACTGATTTGCTCTTATCTCCCCTGATGCACTCGGCCTCGACTTCTGTATTAACTTGAAGGATCTTCTCGCAAAATTCCTTGACTCGATCCTCCACCGCTTTCTCGGCCTCCCCGTAGAAGCATTGCAGCAGCGGCGAACTCCACTTGTTCTTCTTTAGCTTATCATAGCCATGGCGCTTTAGCTCTTGATACTTGGTGAGGGGGTTCACCATGGGGGCAACGACGACTTCGAACAAGGACAGGATAATGAATACAGCGGGAGAAAATATCCAAAATATAAAGCATATGATGCCTTGTACGAAAGTACAACAAATGGATTTGACGAGGACCACGAGGTTGGGCTCTTTCTCGTCGGATTGAGAACTCTCTCTCTTGATCTCTGCGCATGTATCCCGCAATCGAGTCTGCCCGATATCCGTCACCCCATACATGATTGCTGGCTGCATTTTCACCAGATACATCATGTAGTCCGACAGGAGCTTCGCGTGTTCTCTGTAGTTATTGATCTTGGCGCCTTCGTCGTCGTCGGCGGCGTGCCAGCAAAGCTCGGTGGCGATATGCCATAACAGGAGGCTCTTGTCATAGTCCATGTCGATGATGTATTCTTGAACTAGGTCTGGGTCCAAATGGAGGACCCAACTGTCTCTTGCTGAGCTCGCACTTTCCAAATCGTCTCCTCCCACTAGGGACTTCATCATCACCTCGTCGAAGATGAGTTTTCTCAGACTAGGGGTGATCAGTTTGCTTTTCACATACCCGAGTCTATCGAAATATGAAGCCAATCCGAACGAGTCGATGGTCCGCTGAAACTCAGGTCGACGGGGAGACAGACAGAACCCAATCAAGCCAAGAGTCCCCACGGATTCCGACCACTTCCGTTTGCTCTTCTCATCATTCTCCACGGTGGCCGGACCGGGTATAAGCCAGTTTTCATCCGGCAGCTTACGAATGAGAGAGTATACGAAATCACTACAAAAAATGTGAAAGATGAATGAGATCACATCACTTGCAATGGCGCCTAGGAGCAAGGTGTATGAAATGGCGACGTCGGAAGGGCTGAACTCCTTCACCTCGGAGTAGAACACACCCAACGAAGCCACCATCAACGCAAATGAAATCGAACGGAGGCAGACTCCGCTGGCAGTGTAGAGAAAAATAGCCTTTGTAAAGAGAGTTTGATACAGAAAACTCAGCTCCGTAGCTACAATATTAAACGCATCCTCCGCCGTCCTGGCCAGGAAAAACTCCCGGCTCCGCCTGCGATCGAAGTCGCTGCATTTGAGGTCCACCGCCAGCCGCTTCACCATCTCGAAGAACTGATAAGCGTACATCTTCACCTCGCCCCTACTCAGCCGGCCACGTTTCACTTTGATTTCTCTCCTTGGAACATCGACCATTTCGATGCGTGTGGGGAGATTAGCGAGGCTCAGGGAACGGTAGACGTTCGTGGCCTTGGAGTAGCTGGAGCCGGGATCGGGTTTCTTCCGCAGCGAGTCGCGGAGGTTGACGACGCTGGCGCAGTACAACGACCTGGTTCTCTCGCCGTACCTGATGACGCCGGAGATGAAGACGAGCACGGTGGGGATCTTGAAGGGGTTCCGGTGGCAGGTCTGGATGAAGATGTAGATTGAGGAGATGCATTGGAAGACGATGGCGAGGGCATGGCGGTGCCAGAAGTCGTTGTCCTGCAACGCGAAGGCGGTGATGGAGTCGGGGCCGCCGAGGTGGACTAGCAGGAAGCTGCACCAGAAAGCGAGCGACTCCTCGTTCTTCCGGTTGTCGCTTAAGCCGCTGGAGATGACTCCGGCGGCGTAGTTGGCGGCCCAGTCTGCCAGCAGGTATAAGCAGAAGATTGTTGAGATGAACTTGTAGCTGGAGATGCTGCATCTGAATGGGGCTAAGAAAAACAGAAAGGTTTGAAGAGCGAAGCTCAGCAGCATGAATCCTCGGACGTCCCAGTAATCCCACAGCTTCTTTAGCACTCCCAAAATATAAGACACTTCCATTTTTATCTGATTTGATTTCTACCTCGATAATCACATCAAATCAGGAATGGAATGCAAAGCTCTACATATTAAACTTACATATACGCACAGAGTTAAAGACGTTCTAGCTAAGAAAAAGGAACACGCACAGAATAATTGGAACTCAACACACCCTTTACAAAATACTCCTTCCGTCCCGCCCGAATTGTCCCACTTTCCTTTTTTTTTTTGTCTCACTTCATTAGTCTCACTTCTAAAAATAGTAATTTTTTTTACACTAAACAATAAAATATTAATTTCACTCAATTCAGTCAACACTCACAGCCCTTTGTTATTGTACCCGATCAAACCGGGATAATTCGATCGGGACGGAGGGAGTAATGTGTAACTCGTGTATTCTCAATATAACTCGAGGAAAAGTGGATCGAGGAGTCTGGGTCAACGAAACCGGGTTCGAAAATTTCGAGGAGGGTTTGAGTGACTGAACATGGAAAAATTTTGCTAGGAAAAGGTTATACTCCCCCGTCCCACCTCATTAGTCTCATTTTCCATTTTCGTTTGTCCCGCGTAATTAGTCCCATTTCCTAAAATGGAAAAAAATATCCTCACATCAATAAAATATTAATTTCACTACACTCACAAACATTGGTTACTGTGTCCGGTCAAAATGGGACTAATGATCCGGGACGGAGGGAGTATAAAAGAAAAGACCTCACGTAAACTCGTGTATAACTCAAATATATTATTCACTCACACTGTATTTAACTTCTTAGCTTTTGTCCATTTCAAAATAAGATTTGAATAGGTATTAATGTATTGAGGATAGATTAAGATTTGAGATACTTTTATCTTATCCAAATTATAAATTACCTTATATATCTAAAAATTTATTAATTCCTAAATAGCCCTAATTCTCATTATAAACTCAGGCCAAATACAATGTTTCTACTAGGAGAGACCATATAGTCTAGAGGGAGGGTGGTATTTGTGTTTTTCGATTACTCTGTAACCTCATTTAATTTTCTTGATCTTGGAATAATATATATCACTTTTATATTTTACTTATGTATATTTGAAATAGCTTCCATTCACAACACACCTCATAACTACTATACCACAATATTAAATTACAAATTTGACTCGTCAAGAGTTACTATTATATGAATACAAAATTTAACACACCCTCACGTAGAGTGTGAAACTATTTAATAACAACCAATATTAAGAGCACAAGATGGATAATTCAATATTGTTGAGTGGTCTAGGTCATCTTAACCCATTAATGTGAGATATTTAATAAGTGTAAGAATCACTATTAAGAGCATTTATTATTGTAACTGTGTTATTTATTATTATTATTATTTTTTTTAATAGGTCACACATCCAGATATTTCTGGGGAAGTTCGAACTTGTGACATCTTAGCCACAAACAAAGTGATTTAACCACTACACCTAGGGTGGCAATTTCTGATCCGATCCGATAATCCGACACGAATTCGCACAATAATAATGGATACGGATTGAGGCTTATCGGATATGGATCCTTATCGGATCGACACGATAAGGACACGAAAATTTCGGATTGGATTCGGATTGGATACGGATCGGATTGGGTAATTTATTAAACGGATCAGATTCGGATCGGATACGAATATCCATTAATAAATTAATAAAAATTATTTATTTTTAATATAATAATTAATTAATTAATTTTGATGTATTAGTTTAGATTTAGAATTCTTTCAAAAACTCAAATCTCTTTGTTCTTCGTGGTTATTGTCTCATTTTTTTAATTCACCAAAAAAAATGTATTTATTTATCTATTCATTATTTTTTTTAATATTTATATTCTTCCACTATCAAAATTTAATAATTTTTTCTCACCTTTAAGTTTTCAATTAAGTTGTATCAACCGATTAACTAGCTGGTGAGATCTTAAATCTAAATGTTGATAAAAATATTGTAGATTCGTCTAAATGCTCATTCATTGTCTCGACTAGGGGTGTAAACGAACCGAGTCGAGCCGAGTAGTGAGCTGCTCGAGCTCGGTTGTGAGAAATAAAATTTGAGTTTTTGAGCTCGAGTTCGAGCTCGGTTCGAGTTCGACTCGCTAGAGAACTTATCAAGCTCGCGAGCTCGGTTCGAACTCATAAGCTCGAGTTTGAGGTCGGTTCGAGTTCGTTTACCTTCAAAAAAAAATTTCCAATAAAATGCAAATCTTATAATATACATACATCATAAATGTTAAATAAGTGCAAATAATATAAAATCATTCAACAATAAAGTTTCAATAAACTCAACAAATTTGCTCCAAACAAGTTAAAATTTTCGTAACTCCACCAATTAGCTCCAAACAGATAACAATCAAACTTCACACCAAACAAATTAAACATTTTATAAGACCAAATTATTAAAACTTACTCCCTCCGTCCCGTTATATTAGGCACGGAGGGAAAATGGCACTATAACCAAGGAGTGCTTTAAACATTCCACTAAACACTTAATTAAGGAATAAAAAATTGAAATTTAATTGCTAATGACAAAACAAATTTAAAAAGTAAGGGCAGTGTCAAATCAATAAACCTAAGAGAGAATAAGGCTTCCAAACCAAATTTGGAGCCAAAATTTTCAGATTACATCAAAATTTCCCTCTAATCTAGGTCTATATATACAAATCCACTTTTACATTCAGCAAAAGAAATGATCAAAATAAACAGAGCACTTCTACACAGCCAAAAACACAAAAACAAAGAGAAAAATGTGTAAGAACCCAGACATATCAGAAGAGAGGAGAGCTGAAATTGTTGCATTTCTGCTGGAGAGATTGAAGGACAGCCAACCAGCCAAAGGGGTGATCAATCAAGCTGCTGCAGCCTTCAATGTTTCAAGAACTACCATCTCAAGAATCTGGAAATCTGCAAGAGAAGCACAAACAAGAGGTGAAGGTTTACATTTTAAAGGGAAAATGATTGCTAGAATAAGAAAGCTCAAACATGAGGTAAACAATGAGCAAATAGCTGCAGTCAATTTTCAGAAAAGAGGAACAATTAGGGCACTAGCTGAGAGCATAAGTATTCCTAAGTCCACTGTGGGTAGATGGGCTAAAAATAACCTGATCAGAGCACACACCAATGCAATAAAGCCATGTTTGACAGCTCCAAACAAACTCTTAAGATTGAAGTGCAGTTTACAAGCCATATGTTATGATCATGTGTCAAAGATGTTTAAGTTTAAGCCAATGGAGAATATTGTGCACATAGATGAGAAGTGATTTTATTTAACCAAAAACACACATAGGTACTACCTCACACAAACAGAAACTGAGCCACATAGGACATGCAAGAGCAAAAGATTTATTCCTAAGGTGATGTTCATGTGTGCTGTGAGTAGGCCAGTATTTTCAGATGAGGGCATGGTCCTATTTGATGGAAAAATAGGGATGTGGCCATTAATAGAAGAGGTGGCAGCCAAAAGAAGCAGCAAAAACAGGGATGCAGGAACTCTAGAGCTCAAACCCATTCAAAGCATCACTAAGGAAGTCATAAAGGCATGCCTAATCAACAATGTAAGTTGCTGCAGCTTATACATGTATGTATGCATAAAATCAGCAATGAACATAATCAATTTAATGTGTATTTACAGGTTATTCCAGCAATCAAAGAGAAGTGGCCGACTTGTTTAAGCAAAACAATTGTCATTCAACAAGATAATGCTCGGCCCCATATCACTAATGACAATGCAGAGTTTCAAAATGCAGCAACTTCAGATGGATTTGACATACAATTGGTGCAACAACCACCAAATTCACCTGATCTAAATGTGAATGACTTGGGTTTTTTCAGAGCTATTCAAAGCTTACAGCAGCAACAAGCTTGTCAAGATGCAAGAGAGCTAGTCAATGCAGTGTTAACAAGTTATAACAGCCTACAAGCAGCAACTCTCAATAAGGTGTTTCTATCCCTACAAACATGTTTCATAGAGATTATGAAAGTTAAGGGCTGCAATAGCTATAGGCTGCCACACATGAAGAAGGATGCTTTATTGATGCAAAATGCTTTGCCCAGGAATCTAGAGGTACCAATTGACCTAGTGAAAGAGTGCCTACACTATATGACTGAGCATGGACATGAAGGAAATGATATGGAATGTGTCATGACTCAATTGGGTTTAGCTTTTTCTTTACTGTAAGGATAGATAGGATTAGTGCAGTTGACTCTTTTGTAAAGCACATGTAGTCTTTTGTAGTGCACATGTAGTCTTTTGTAAAGCATATTGACATGTAATCATGCACATTCAACTTATGAAGTTTCATGAAACCACTTCAAACATGGAGAACACATTTCAAACAAAAAATGTTTCATGAATGTGTATGGGATGTGTGTGCAGGTTATAATCATTTCAGGATTAGCCCTTCAACCCACAGCAGAACCAATGATTCATCATGCTCAACCAGCAATAGAAACACATTAAACCACTCATGGCCGAAGAAGATGAGCACCAATCAACATAGGCAGACCAATAATCAGCCATAAAATGAATAGGCAGACCAAAAATCAACATGCAGACAACAAATGAGCCATAACATGAAGAGGCAGACCACCAATCAACATGCAGACAAGAAATCAGCCATAACATGAAGAGGCAGACCACCAATCAACATGCAGACAAGAAATCAGCCATAACATGAAGAGGCAGACCACCAATCAACATGCAGACAACAAATGAGCCATAACATGAAGAGGCAGACAACAAATGAGCGCATACAGATCCACCAATTCAACAGGCAGAACACCAAAAAGCCATAGATGACAGATCACCATATATTCAAGAACATGAATGTAAAAAAGAGAGAATTCACCGGATGTTTGGGAAGTAAATGTCCCAAAACATGCGAACCACTTCCATCTTTATATGGTGAGGAAAAGCCAACTCAGCAGCGACCTCCGCCAGCCACTGCTTCTCCTTCTCCAAATCGAAAGACAGGTCCGAATCCTCAGTGAAACCGCTCAGCACCGGCCATGAAATTTCATCATTGTCATCCCACCGAGCAACGGAGTCCGCGGCGGCAAGCAGATCTTCAGGGGGGCTCTCGCCTGGCCGCGTCTCACGGTGGCCTGAAAGCTGAACCGACACGGCAGCGGCGGCAACAACCCCTCCGTCGGGGTCGCCGCCAGCACGCTGTAAAGATGGGTTAGGGTTCACGGGTGTCGTCATCGCGGCGCAGGAGGTTCGCTGATTTAGGGTTTCAGCGAGAGGGAGAAGAGAGATCGCAAGAGATGCGGCGCAAACGAGAATGGCGGCGGCGATTCGCTGATTTAGGGTTTGAGAAGAGAGATCGACACAGATGCGGGGTAGCCGAGAGGTGAGGGTG
>JAPKLW010002475.1:0-22504 GCA_026898455.1 Plectranthus barbatus
GAGCTTGCGTGGACATTGGTCCACATAAGTCAGAGTGGATCGGTTCCAACACATTCTCTGCTCGAGACTGACTTGCCTTAAAAGGCCTGATCGTCATCTTTCCTTCTATACAGGACTCACAGATTTGATGCGGTACCACTTGGAAAGAATCCAAGAGCCCATCGCATGCTAATCTTTTGATCCTCTTTAGTTTGATGTAACCTAGTCTCAAGTGCCAGAGATATGTTTGATCCTCATCGGAAGAAAACTTTCTCTTTAAATGATTATTATTATTAGATGAGTTTGCAACATTCACGGAAGATTTATGCATACAATCAATGATATAGAGAGAGTCAATCAGTTTGCCATGACAGATAACACCGTTATTACCAATGATAGAAACTCCACTATCAAAAATAACTGAATATCCATCACAAAATAACTTAGAAACTGAAATTAAGTTCCGCCGAAAAACTGGCACATATAAAACATCTCTCAAAATCAGAACATTGTTTTCAAAGCATAAAGTAAAATCTCCAATGGCTACTGCTGAGACTCGCTCTCCGCTGCCCATTGAGATGGTAATCTCGTCATGCTTCAGCTGCCTTGTCGGCCTGAACCCCTGCAAAGTATAACAAACATGCAGTAGCTCCAGTATCCACTACCCAAGAATGGGTAGAAATCGATACTAAACATGTTTCCGTTATAAATGCACATGACGCACCTTGTCCAGTCTTCCTGACTTGACAATCTTTCTTCCAGTGACCAGCCTTGCCACACCTGAAACAATTGTCTCTTTTAGCAGGCACGCCCGGTGTCCTTCTTGACTTTCTACCAGATGTTGTACCTTTAGCTTTCTTCTTAAACATTCCTTTGCGCCTCTTGCCAACCAGCGCAACAGGACGATTGCTAGAAGTAGCCAAAGCAACTTTTTCTGGCTGCATGACTTATTCCGCTGCCATCAAGTCATTGAGTAGCTCGTTAAGAGTGTACTCTTTCTTGTTCATGACAGCATTCAGTCTAAAGTTCTCATAGGACTTTGGCAGAGAGTTGAGAATGATATCGACCTGCGCTTCCGCATCGATACCACCTCCGTGCAGCGTGAGCTCATCCATAAGGTGAGTCATGCCGACCACGTGCTCTCTGACCGAGCTACCTTCTGCCATTTTCTTTCCCACGATTTCCCTCATGAGATTGAATCTGACTGCTCGGTCTGACTCACCATAGGTCGCTGTGAGGCTGTCTATTATGTCACTAGCATTATCATATGAATGATGTTGTTGTGCAAGCACCTTCGACATAGTAGTCATCATATAGAATTTCACTATATTGTTTGACTTGAGCCACTTGTTATAGTAGCTCCTTTCCTCATCAGTCGATGCATTAGTTAGTTCAGCCGGACGAGGCTTATCAAGGACAAACTTGTGCTCCTCTGCGACAAGGATGTAGTCCAAGTTGCGTTTCCATTCTTGGAAATTAGGACCGGTTAATTGGTTTTGTGCTAAGATATTGATTACATTCGGTAAAGACATGTCTGAAAACAATAAATTAAAACATAGTCGCAAACTATTGAAACAATTAAATATTGAAACCTTATGATAAAGCAATATTAATGTTTCCTCCAATTTGCCTAAGTATTACTATTGCAAGCCACACATGTGGACGTTTACAACAAAACACTTAACCAGACTGCATCTTTCAATTCCAGTCCTTTAATTCCAATCCATGCCCGGGTTCCTTAGACAAATGGAATTAATAATTGGAGACTAACTTAAGACCATATTATCCTACTGAGCAGGGACATCACAAATGAGTTATACTCTGGATAACATCTAAGCTAGCTTACCACCAAAGCCAACCCTCCCATATAAGGATCTATTAGAACACACCCAATCGCTATAATAAGGTTGTCTCATTTAATTCAATCCCTAGAGAACTTATGAAAATTCAATACGCAAGCTACACATGTAGACGTTTACGCATGAACTCCCACTTCTCACATGAAATAAATGTTTGTTTTAAGAAATCCTATCTATTAGAACTTATGAATAATAAATTAAGTAAGCTACACATGTAGACGTTTACCTAATAAATTACCCACTTCCAATAAAGGATCGCTTTGTGGAGGTCTTAATAAATTATGAGCTTAGTAATTTTTAGTTCATAAGGTTCAATTGCACAAATTATTTTATGTAGCCATAATTATAACATTGCTAAAATTCTATCATGCATGGCATGAACCCCGAATTTATAGTTATAATTAATTACATAAAATAAGTCACATAGCATGCTTTAAAGCTGTAAATAAAAGAAGTAAACGTGCTCTATTGTATGCTGCGCAATTAAATTAAACACGTATATCATGCGAAGACAAATAATAAAGCAAATAAAAAATGTCCTCGTGGCCCCATGATACGAAACAAAAATTAATTCTAACTATTACAAGTTGGAATTAACAATACAGATCTTCGACTGGGCTCCCACTACTTGGACTGAGATCTGAATTTATTTTCCGAATTTGGGCCTCCAAGATTTGATTTATCGGAAAATCGGACAACTGGGCCAGTCAACCAAATCGCGGACCTAGACACACATTGCCAGCCCAATAGTTTGCGAGAACTTAGCCCGACGAACCACCACCGGTGAACCACCGCCGCCGGCGACTCGCCGCCACCGTGAGGGCTCTCGGAGTCGCGCAACAGCCATGCACGTACGTGCATGGTTGTAGACCGCGATCTGCCTCCTCCGGCCGTTGCCTGTTTTGCATGCTGCCGCCCCGGCTTGCCCCGACCATCGCACAAACTACCGTTCACTCTTCTTCTCCACCGTCGGCCTCCGTGACTCGCTGGAACCGCGCAAGGACGTAATCGGGCTCACGCGAACCACGCGAAAAACCCTAGGGTTTTTCTCGCATTCCGGTCGTACGCCCAGCCTGTCGCCGCCCCAGCCCGCATCGCCGGCCACCCGAGCCACCACCGCCACCACCTGCTCTGCTTGCCGACATCGACCGAGGGGGGGAGATGCGCCGCCTTCGCGCGCGCAGGGTCGCGCAAGCCTGCTGCGCGCGCTCGCGCCTGTGCGCCCTGGCCGCGCGCTGCCGTCCCGGCCATCTTCCCCGGCCTCCCTCGCGCCGTCGACCTCGCCCGGAGCCACTGCACCAGCCCTGGCCGGCCTGGGCCGCGCAGCCGTTCCGCCTGCATGCATGCGCGCGCCGCGTGTGCTGAAACCCTAGGGTTTCGCACGCGGCTGCGGCGCCGCCGTCGCTGGCCGCACCCCCTGCTGCCGTGCCCTGCCGCATCTGACCACCGTGCATGGCGTTCGCGCCGTGCTGGCGCTGTCACGCGTCATGCGGCATTTCGTTCTTCGTGTTCTTCGTTCTTCGTGTTCTTCGCGTACTTCGTTCTTCATTTTACAGATTTAATTTTTGAAATAAAAGATTACATGGAATAATCCTAATTACAATTTAAAAATCTAAATCTAACCACGGATTTATCTCGTGGGTGAAAAACGAATCCATATAAAAGGGCGGATTAACCCGAGAACCACGCGGACGAAAAACATACAATCAATCAAAAAACCATCCATTGCATGCAATCAATAATAAAAATCATGCATGATCATAGGCAATATTATTTTTCCGATAGAGCCAATTAATTAACCTGGCTCTGATACCAATTGAAGGGATTCGTGAACTGAATCACGAAGTCCGTTTGCCAAGGATCGTTAATTGGAATATCAAAAATAAATTGCTATGCCTATGAACAATCCTAGCATGGTCCTATATTATTATGCATGAGAAGGTTTATGCAGAATACCTGGATCGATGAACTCTGAAGAACGCGTGCGCGGAGATGCCCTTTGATCCTTCCCACGCACAAAGATTTAATTTCCTAACAGATTGAGGAAATAAATCTATGAAAATAATAAAGTTATTTTTGAAAATAAAGAGGAGAGAGAGAAGAAGAAAAATCCTCCTGATTTGATCTTCTGATCTGTATCCCAACTCGATCTGAAAATCTGTTGAAGATTCTCTATCAGATCCCTTGCCCGGTTGAGAAGCAGAATTTCCTCCTCGTTCTCAGATCTTAGTCGATCACCACAGCTCCCAAATTCTGGTTTGATGTGTGCAACTTATGATCTTGTGGTGTGTTGAGATCTGAGGAACTGAGGCCTATTTATAGGAAATTACTGGACTCCTATTGGGCTTGAGTTTCATGGGCCAGACCAGGGACCAAAATGCAAATAGCAAATAAGGCCTATCAATTAATTAATTATATTCAACCCAGAATATAATTAATTAATTAATATTGATTCATTCCACCAGAGAATCAATACTGTCCTACCTATTTGCTACCATGTTTTGAGGTACGGGTTGCATGGGCTCGGTATATCCCCACATTTAAGGTTACAGACATTCGTTAATTAATTTAAGCTCTGACAAGCTATTTAATTAATTAACATCTTATATTCCTGAATCAATCCACTCAAACCTTTTCACTTATGCTTGAACTTAATCAGCCTGCAGGACTTAGCATAACGAACCTTTTGAGCTGTTAAGGGAATGTCACCATCCTATACTGGATGTGGTTACCTAGTTCCAGTACCAGACAGTCATACACAAACTGCTATTACCCAAGATACAGATATACAAGCTCAACTAGAGCCTTTCACTGCAACTCAAAGTAATACACAATCTGCATATACTTCTGTACCTTCATTTAGGCTTAGGATCTCGTCAATCCATAGAGATCTAGATTCTTTTAATGTCAGATAAAAGAATCGATCTAGACTTAGGTCCTTATCAATGTGTGCCCCACACCAGCATACCAAGCCATCCAAGATAAGATGCTTATTACTGCGTATGCTGCAGCCTACACCGACAGTTTATCCTGGAACTGTCTCAGCTGTGATAACTATTTATATCTCGCTAGGTCAAACGATCCATACGATCTTCCGTGATCTTCTACACACCGTATGATCTCCCTATCGACGAGATAAGAGGATAATTGCGTTTGCGACACATGTTCGTTAATTCAGACAGGAGATGAACATACAACATTTATGATTCCCAGTATATTAACCAATCGACCTTGTACATAATATACCAATCATAATGCTTTCAGTATATAAATCCATCACAAAGTAGGTGAGGTACGTTGACTTGATATTCCCCATTAGTTTGGTTGACCACCAGATGGGAGTCGCTTAGGATCTTTATCCTCCTAGCTCCTAGCAGGGCTCCTCTTATTAAAGCCTCGTATTCGGCTTCGTTGTTGGTGGCATGGGAGTTTAGACGAATCGACCTCTGGAAAGTTTCTCCGTAGGCACTTGAGAGGTGTAGCCCCACTTCGTTGTCGTGGATGTTGTTGGCCCTATCTATGTGCAGGATCCAATGTTCTTCCGCCGTCAATTCATGGTCAAGGTGGGCTACTTCGTGCTCCTCTTGGAGATGGAGGTCGATTGTATATTCGGCTACGAAGTCCATCCGTACCTGGGATTTAATCGCAGTCCTAGGTTCTTACTCGATACCGTAGCCTCCTAGCTCTACAACCCGTTTGAGTAGCCGTACAGACAAACTTGGCTTCGTGAACACCATCCGCAGCAGATAGGCAGTCACGACCTTGATCAGATGCAACTCAAAGTAAGGTTTCACTTTTCGAGCTGAGTTGATGAGGACTAAGACCAACTTCTCCAATGCGGTGTACCTGGACTCTAGGTCCAATAGCCCCTTGCTGGTATAGTGTACTGGATGTTGGATGGCCCCACCCTCCCTTACGAAGACTGACCCTACTGCCTTTTCTGAGACCGAGAGGTACAATAGGAGAACCTCCCCGTCTTCAAGCTTCGCCAGTACTGGTGGGCTGGTGAGGTAATGTTTTAGTTCCTTCAGGGCTTTTGCACATTCATCAGTCCACTCGAATATTTTTCTTTTCTTCAAGGTCTGGAAGAAAGCCTGGGTCTTTGATGGACACTAAAATGATTACTCAATTTCAATGCAAACCAAGTAATAATATCAATCCAGGTCCCTAACTCGTTTCACCCTATGGATTACTATCTAATCCTGTGGAATTTTATAGCTAGGAAAATCAAAAGTCGATGAGTTGTATTCTAACATCTAGGCTTGTATGTAAACTAAACTAGAACAACTTGTAAACAATAACCACAAATCATCATTCACAATTTGCAATTGAAAACAATACTTCCAATTCTTCAAAAGCTTGGTAGAACAAGATTCACAAATACTCAAAAGAGATAGAATGGATGTTGATAAGAATGCGGTTGTGCTCCAATTAAGTTGAACTTAGATGCAAACTCGATTTAATCCCTAAATGGATGGACTATTACACTATACTAACCAATCCATATCACGATGAATTGACAGTAGATGATGTTAGAAACCTTAAACCGCTACGTTATTGGCTTCTAACTCACTCCCTATGGCACGTAAATCTTCATCCTATGCCCTTCCTCCGCACAGGGATTGGATCGAGGAACACAAGAAAATATGCTAATCACGACGCTCCCATCCGCGTATTGGCTGCAATATTCTCGTCAATTATCACCTAAGTTGGCTCCCTACCTACACCTAGGTGAATAGGAATAAGATCATGATTCAATCTCATAGAGGGAGGTAAACATGCACAATTCAACCTAATCTTCACACAACTTTATTCAAATCAACATCCAAAAGAAGTTTAGAACACCAAACCTATCAATTAGATCACTACAATGTTGAATTGAAAATAATCCATTACAATTGATAGATCTAGAGAGATTTCTTCCCCAAATTGAGTATTTTGATCTTGATCTACCCTTGGATTCTTCAAATCTTCACCAAGTGAGGTTGGATTAGCTCTTTGACACATTGGATTAGGTTTGGAAGGTGATGGAAGTGTAGAGAGAATCTATCTAATTTTCGTGTAAAAGTGACAAAAGTTCGAAATTTTTCTAAAAAATGTGAGTTTCCCCCTTTTTATAATGAGTTAGCAGAGCCTCGGATCGCTCGGGAAGGAATCGGCTCGTTCGAGATGACTTGAAATAGCAAAATTGCCTAAATAGCCCGCTTCGGATTGGTCGGGATGGATTTGGCTCGACTGAGATCTGCCTCTGAAGAGCAGATCGGTCGAGCCTGCACAGGATCTCCCAAGATTCTCCTCTAAACTGCCAGGATCAGTCGATCCAGATCGGTCGATCCGGCTCTGGACAACAACAACTGCTGCTCCTCAAATCGGTCGATTTCCAACCAAAACTTAGCCAAAAATGCTGAATTATGCCCAAAACCTATCCTACACAATCCAAATCACTCAAAACACGAAAACATAACAAAAAGAAGCAAAAATCATATGATATGGGAGTAAAATGAACGCAAACATGCATGCACAAACATCGAAGTATAGGTCATTTTACGCACATATCATAATCCTCCAAACTTGAACCTTTGATTGTCCTTAATCAAAACAAGTAAAGCAATCATTCAACCTCGTGCAATACCTCATAGCTCATCTTCGATTATCTTAGCATGTTCTAGTCAAACGAGATTATCACCTAACTTTGTGACATGGTTAATGCTAAAGACTCGAACCACTCATGAAATATGGATAAAAGAAATGAAATCACTCCCTCATGTGTTTAGGGTTGATGAGAATCACTCAAACACAAGATATCGAGCTCAATTTTCATAGGCTTCCATCCATTCTCACCACTATACTACAATGAGTTAGCTCCTAGAATCAAGAAGGTATTTGCTTTGGTTATAATGTGGCTAACTAAAAGGTAGGTGGTTTTGGGCCAAAGTAACTAAACTCTTCAATTTCCCAAGAACCCCCCTAAAACGTTATCCTCAACCACTAAACCCGAGGCTTATTCCATTCTCAAATCTTTCTTTCTTTTCTTTTTTCATTTTTTCCCTTTTGTTTTTCTCTTCCTTTTTTTTCTCTTTTTTTTTTCTTTCTTTACATATTTTTTCTTGTGGGTGCATATTTTTTCAAGACTTGCTCTATTCTTTTTCCACAACCATTTTCTAGGATTTACACCAATCCTCTTTATTTCTCTAGGATTTACACCAATCCTCTTTATTTCTTTCCCTTCATGCCTCATCAATTGCAATACCAAATACCAAACAATTCCCAACCAAAGCTCACATCACCGTATTCACCCTCATTCTCTCTTTCCCCCCAAACTTGGTCATAATAATATCGAAGAAAGTTCTCCAATAAAGCTCAATCACGGGGTCAAAGATATGAAAGGCAAATAATAATCAAAGTAAACACATTATACTCCCGATGTGTACGGTAGGACTAGGAATCGACGGCCTAATATCATTTTCTAGTCACATACTCATGCTAATACATCAAGAATAGATGCAAGTTCTAGATTTTTCGCTCTCAATCTTGCCTCTCTCAAACAAAATAGATATGACAATATCACGGCTCAACACTCACAGCTTTTTGTCAAGTCCAATGCATTAACCAAACACAAAACTCAGCAATTCAAAAGTTAAACTCAAACATGCTTTGACAACAAGATTCCACCCTATCATAGGTTGAGGTAAAATTCAAACTTCACCTAGTAAATCATGGTCCAATCTCAAGTCTAGTTTGGGTTCATCACACACACACAAGCACACAAACAATCCTAAGAACAACAACTACATGCAACGAATCTAAATGGCAAGAGAAAACGATAAAATGCATTACCCATCGGTAGCCCCGATCAAACCGCTTCTCCAATGCCTTATGTACCTACTCACTTCTCCAATGCCTTAAGTACCTACTAACATAAAAACAAAACACCACCAAACTTTGAGCATAATTCATACCATTAAGTTCTCATTTCCACCAATCAAACCACAAACCAACAATCAAGAAATATAAGACATTATCCACTAGCACAACCATTCAAACCAATCCATTCATCATACCACGCAATCGTACAACGTCCCTAAAGAACAAATCAGCAACATGGGATGCATCTTCAGATTTATGATAAGGGATGAAATGTGTCATCTTAGAAAACCTATCAACCAAAAAAATAGAATCACTACCACGCCCAGTACGTGGCAGGCCTAAAACAAAATCCATATGAATATCAACCCAAGGTGCAGTAGGGATAGGCAATGGGGTATACAATCCATGAGAACTAGACCTAGACTTAGTCTGTTTGCAAGCAATGCATCTACCAAAGATCCTCTCTACATCTACCATAGATCCTCTCCATATCACGTTCTATCCGAGGCCAAAATAAATGCTCATGCAACACAGCCAAAGTCTTAACAATACCAAAGTGACCCATCAACCCACCACCATGCGACTCCAATAACAATAACTCACGTAGAGAACACCTAGGAATGTACTATTTATTTCTCCTAAACAAAAATCTATAAGACCTAAAGTATTCACCACTAGCAAATGTCTCACATGCATCATATACATCACTAAAATCATCATTTGAAGCGTACAGACCCTTAATACACTCAATCCCAAACAACTTAGCATCTAAAGTAAAGATTGAGGCATACCTCCTAGACAATGCATCAACCACCACATTTTCTTTACCTTGCTTATACTTGATGACGTGAGGAAAGATCTCCACAAACTCCATTCACCGTGCATGTCTCTTATTCAGCTTGTGTTGCCCCTTAAAAAGCTTCAACGACTCATGATCGGTGTGAATAATGAACTCCTTAGCCCACAAATAATGATGCCACATTTTTAAGGCTCTCACCAAGGCGTACAACCCCTTATCGTTTGTAGGATAATTCAATGTCGCACCATTCAGCTTCTCACTAAAGTATGCCACAGACCTCGTATCCTGCATCAACACAACACCAATACCAACTCCTGAAGAATCACATTCAATCTCAAAGGTTTTAGAGAAGTTAGGGTCAGATAGTACCGGAGCATGTGTCACTTTATACTTCAGCAACTCAAATGCTTTCTCTTGTTCTTCTCCCCATTGAAACCCCACATTCTTTTTAATCACTTACTCAACGAGGCTGCAATGCTGCTGAAATGTGGTACAAAATGCCTATAAAAGCTGGGAAGTCCAGGAAAACTCCGAACATCGCTAATGTTCTTAGGTTGCGGCCACTCTTTGTTAGCTCTTATTTTCTCTTCATCAACTTGCACTCCATCTGCACTATCAACAAACCCAAAAAACACAAGCTTATCTGTACAAAAGATGCATTTCTTAAGGTTAGCAAATAATCTATCTCTGCGAAGCACATCCAAAACAACTCCCAAATGCTGAATATGATCATTATGACTTCTACTATAAATCAGAATATCATCAAAGTAAGCTACAACAAATCTGCCAATAAAAGTTCGCAAAACATGTTTCATAAGACGCATAAATGTGCTAGGAGCATTAGTTAAACCAAAAGGCATGACTAACCACTCATACAATCCAAGTTTAGTTTTAAAGGCAGTTTTCCACTCATCTCCCTCCTTAATCCTAATATGATGATATCCACTTCTCAAATCTATCTTAGAAAAGACACAAGAACCAAGCAGCTCATCTAACATGTCATCTAAATGAGGGATAAGATGGCGATACTTAACCGTAATATTGTTGATAGCACAACAATCGCAACATATCCTCATTGTCGAGTCCTTTTTTGGCACAAGCAAAACTGGAACTGCACAAGGACTCAAACTTCTCCCTTACGTGCCCCTTGGCCAGCAACTCCCCGGTTTGCCTCTCCAATTCTTTCATCTCCTTCAGGCTGGTTCGGTAGGCTGGTCTGTTCAAAAGTGTTGCTCTAGGCAAAAAGTCAATCTGGTGCTCAATCCCACGAATGGGTGGGAGTTCGGCTGGGGTATCATCAGTAAAGACATCCTCAAAGTCCTGCAAAAGAGAGGAAATAGAAGGGGTATAGAATAAGGAATGCTAGTTAAAATCAAGTTCTCCTTGTAGATCAGCAACACCAATGTTTTCTCCTCCTGAAGTGCCCACTTCAGATCCCCAACCCTAGCTAGAAAAGATTGTTTGACCACCTCTATCTCCTTATTATCTCGTGGCTGCACCTCTACACCAGACTCCTTCTGCAACTGGACTTGATTCTCATAAACTTGTTTAGGAGTTAGAGGAACAAGTGAAATCTTTTTCTGGTTGAACTTGAAGGAATACTTATTCGTGAAGCCATCATGCTTCCCACAACTATCAAACTACCATGGACGCCCCAAAAGTATGTGACTCGCCTGCATAGGAATCACACCACACAACACCTCATCCTCATATTTCCCTATGCAAAACGACACCTAGACTTGCTTTACTACTTTGATGATGTCACTATAATTCAACCACTGCAGCTTGTATGACCGAGGATGCTTCATCACTGGTAACCTTAATTTCTTCACAATGGACTGGCTCGCCACATTGGTACAACTCCCTCCATCTATAATCATGTTGCAGACCTTATCGTTGATATGACAACGAGTATGGAAAATATTTTCCCTCTACTCTACATCTTCTGTTGCAGGTTGGGCATTCAAAGCTCTTCTTATCACAAAATTCAGCGCTGCAGGCATCTCCAGATCAGTCTCTTCATTAGTCACAACTTCTCCATCATCTTGAATTACCATCACTCTCCGATTTGCACAATCATTAGCAATATGCCCAAAACCTTGACACTTATAGCACTTATGATCTCTACTCTGAGTATTAGCGGTAACAGATTTACCTTGAATTGTGGAATCAGACCTGGGTTTCACAAATGACTTCTTCTCCCCTCGAGGCCGCTCCTCCTCCTTCGTCCAAGGAGCTTGTTTTGGTGTGGAACCACTACTAGTCTAGTATTCTCTCAAGCCTGTAGGGTTTTGCCTCGTATTACTGTCGTTGCCTCTCCTCTTCAGCTGTCCCTCTATCTGGATCGCCATGTGGACCATTTCATCTAGCTCAACATAAAGTTGCAGCTCTACAGTATTCTGAATCTCCCAATTCAGCCCAGCCAAAAACCTATCCATTGTCGCCTCTCTATCCTCCACTACATTGTCTCGAATCATAGTCACTTCCATCTCCTTAAAGTACTCATCCACACTCCAACTACCCTGCCTCAAACTTTGCAGCTTGTTGTACAACTCTCGGTAATAATGATTCGGCACAAAATGCCTCCTCATGACAACCTTAATCTCATCCCACGTATCAATAAGCCTCTCCCCGTTCCTCCTCCTACTACTGATCAACTGATCCCACCACATGAGAGCGTAATCAGAGAACTCCACCGCAACCTGCCTTACCTTCTTCAACTCAGAGTAACTGTGGCATTCGAACATCATCTCCTCCTTTCGCTCCCACTCCAGGTACAATTCGAGATCATTCCTGCCTTGAAAGGATGGAATGTTCATCTTGATTGTCCCCAAATTATTATCATATGACTCCTCCTCGGCATAGTCATCAACGTCCTCCTCATACTGAGGACTTCGTTTCCTATTCGATCCTCTGCCACCTCGAACTCTACGTCCTCCTCTCCCAGTACTTCTATGACTATCAGTTAAATCTCGTCGAGTCTTTTCTGCCAAAGAAATCTCGAGATCATCAATCTCGAGACCTCTCGAGACCTCAAAGGTCTAATCATATGAGAATAGTTGTTAAAGTGAGAACATGAGAACAGATAATGAAGTCATTTTAAGATAAAATGAACAAAACTGAAGATAAAAGTGAACAATATTTTTGAAAAACCAAAGTCTAAAAAGTACAATGAAGGAAATCAAAGATAAAATGAAGAAAATGGAAGATAAAATGAAAATGAAGTATTTTGAGGTTAAAATGAAGTATTTTTTGAATGAATGGTTTTGATGTTAAAATGAAGTATAGTGAGTATATAATGTAGTATTCTCATATTCTCTATTCTCACCGGATTAAACAACTATATATATATATATACATATATATATATATATAGTGGATCCGGTGAGAAAATAAGAACATTGCTTGATTATGTTTACAATATTGCTTGATTGTGTTTTGCTCGTTGCTTGGTTACCAAGTTTGCTTGATTGTGTTTTAATGTTGTTTGATTCTGTTTTAGTTGTTGTTTGAATGCATATCAACCATTGATTTATTCATATCTAAAGGATAAGATTCATTGTTTTTTTCTCATGGGAGGATTTGTTCTTATTTGATCTCTTCCCTATATATATATATATATAGAGAGAGAGAGAGAGAGAGAGAAGAGTTCATGTAAAAAAATTCTCCCTGTAAGAAAAAAGAATGAATCATGTTCATTAAATCTAAAAAAATCAATGGTTGATAATCAAACAAGCAACAACTAAAACACAATCAAACAACAACTAAAACACAACCAAGCAATATTGAAATCAAGCAACGACCTGAATACAATAAAGCAACCTCATGAACACAATCAAGCATCTTTCTCACTTTCTCACGTTAAGAGTTTTTTCAGCGGATCCGGTCCCTATATATATATATATATATATATATATATATATCGAGAGAGAGAGAGAGAGAGAGAGTTGTAATCACACTACAAAAAAAAATGGTCTATAATGGCGATAGAAGTTGTCACTATAAATATGAAATTTTGTCACTATAGCATCTTAGTGACAATATTGTGTGTCGTCACAATGTCGTGGCTACTAAATAGCGGCTAAAAGGTTTAGCCACGAACTACGATAGTTGTCACTATTGCTCTATTTTATTGAGACACCAAGTTTCATCGCTAATTCACTATTAATTAGTTACAAACTATAATCGTCGCTAAATTATCATGATATAGTCACACAGATGTGTTGTCACTAAATAAACATGTTTTAGCCACTAAACTAATTATACAAAAACTTTATTATTTAGTAGCATAATTCGTCGTCACTAAAATATCGTAATATAGTCACAAATATGTGTTATCACTAAATAAACATGTTTTAGCCGCAACACTAATTATCACAAAAACTTTAAATTTAGTAAGCATAATTTATCGTCACTAAAACACCTAGCCCGTTGACCAAGTCATTTGAACCCATCTACACCGCACGGTCTGCACCTAACCGTCGGCCTAGCCACCACGAGCCGCAGCCAACCGCACTGCACCAAGAGTAATTAGGCCCACCGTGTCATCACCGCACCGCAATGTCCTACCAATAATCAGGACTCAACACATAGTTATAATTAATTTAATAATTTATGCTTCAATTAGGATTCGAACCCTTAATCTCTTAGTTCAATCATTTGTGTCCATCCACTGCACTAAGTAATTGATTGTTGATACTTTGGATAATTAATATATATAATGTAATGATGACTATCTATCTAAACTTTATAAATTATAAAATTTATGGAATCCTATTTCACGCTTTATAAATTAATAAATTAAAAGACTACTACCACACCATAGAATTCTATGAAATAAAAGTGAAATATAAATATTGGTAGAATGAAATTTTATACAAAAAAATTACTACACAATATTTACTTTTATTTTATTTAGAATTTGTCGAAGTGGTAATAGTTATTTAATTTATAAGATTAGTATGAATTAAATTTGAATAAATAATAAGTTTTAATTAAAAATTCATTACGTAAGATTTTAATTTATATTAAAAATAGATTTTACATAATATCTAATTGAAAATTATAATTTAATTATACAATTTAAAATTTATGCATTATTTAGAATTTGATTACGTAATTAACTCATTACAAATTTAAATAGTAATATAATCTTCAATTATAATTTTAATATGATTAAATTTAAAATTTTATTAATTTTTATTACTTAAATACAAATACTTATATAATTTAGATACTAAAATATATAAAGACAATATTTAATTATTATTTATTTAACTTCATAAATTTGCCAGTATAAAATAGAATTTTATGAAATTTTAAGAGTTTGAGATATTACGTTATAAAAATCAAATTGATGGCTTGTAAAAGTCATTAATAATAAATTAGTGGGGTTTACTAGATTTTGAAATTTAGCTAAAACATCATAACAAATATTTTTGTTGTCGAATTATGTGATAATATATTAAACTGTCATAATTTATAATTTGTTGTGATAAATTGGGTTATTGTCACCATAAAATCTTTTTAGTTACAAAAAAAAATTATTGTCACTGACTTTAGTGACGGTAAACTAACAACATATGAACTTGTAACAAATTAAAAACGAATTGTGATGAAAAAAATTTGTTGTAGCTAAAATAGTGTTTTTAGTTACAAAAAAGTTATTGTCACTAACATTAGTTACAATAAATATTGACAATTTATAAAATTGTCACAAATTATATTTTTTGTGACAAGAAAACTTATTGTTGCTGTAGATATATGTTTAGTGACAAAAATATCATTGTCACTAACTTTAGTGACAATAAATACTCGCAACTAATAAAATGGTCACAAATTATATGTTTTGTGACGAAAGAATTTATTGTTGCTATACATATATGTTTAGTGACAAAAATATTATTGTCACTAATTTTAGTGATAATGAATACCTGCAACTAATAAAATTATCACAAATTGTATTTTTTGTGACAAAATGCATAATTGCCTCTATAAATGTATTTTTAGCCACAAAAATTTAAATGTCACTAAGATTATTGTCACTACAAATAGTTTTTTTTGTAGTATCATATGTGAACCACCTTCCAGATGAGATATAAGAACTAATCTGGAACATTAATTTTGAATTTTGAATGACCCAAATTTTATGTGTGAGTTTATTTTCTTACTTAATTTAATTATTTTTAATTAAATTCAAGATTTTTTTTTTATAAAAAAATGCGACATTATTTAGGGCACCACCATCTTGTGATCTATCAAACTTGGAAAAAGAGCTCGGCGAGGAAAGTCCCTTAGCGTGCCTATTATATAAATGCTTCACCTTTTCTTCTCTTGCTGACTATGGCGGCCTCAGATCTAACTAAATGAGACTTGGCTAGTGAAGCACAAACCACTCATCTTTCCGTAGAGAAGATTCCGATGACGGTTACAGGTGGCACCGCTCACTTCCTTCCTGTAAGACTTGAACTTGCAGCTGTCATTGACGGCATGCTATATGTGAATCATCTAAAGCCATGCTCTTCTTTGCAATCAAAAGGTTGGACCGCAGCAATCTCATTTGCTTCTGCCATACCTCTTCCATAGACCTCATTTGACATCATATTTATATCAATAATTCTCGTACTGTTGTAACCGTTGGTGGAGGATGTCATTTTCCTCTTCTTGTTCTCTCAGGCAGTCTCGAATTATTTAAGCAAGCATATTTGCAGTATTTAAGTATGTATATTTGTTATATTTAAGCATGTTTATTTACATATATGTTATGTTGGATTTCAGTTGAATGACAAATATTATTTTTTGCATTTATACTTGCATTATATAAGCATGTATATTTGCAGTATTTTAGCTTGTATATTTACAGTATTTATGCATGTATACTTGCATATATGTGTTGTAAATTGTTAGGAATATTGCTAGAAATTGTTAGGAATATTGTTAGAAATATTATAACCCCTTGATCTCAATTGTATGTATCTTGGTTTTGGTGCATCAAAGCTTAGTCAATCTTGTTTCTAGCAACTTAGTATCGAGTCAAATTATACAAGTTCTGTATATGATTCACTTACTTGAGTTGTAATAGAACAAGAATAGAAAGATCGAAGAATGCTAAAGGAATCAACATATTTTGAAGATTGTTGAATACGCTAGTTAAAAGGCTAACAAAGACAGAAGAATGTTGGACATGCCTAAAAGAATGCTAAAGGAATGAAGCAAACATGTTGCTGAATCCCAGCAAGACTGCTGAGATATCAGCAGACTACCAACTGCCAACAAACGCACAAAAACAATCAACACACAATACAAAGTTGTGAATAAGAAGGATCCAAATCACAAGGAAACCCGACGAATCAGAGTGAAGGATAATCAATAGACACAAGGAAGGTTTCCAGATTCAAACTGAAAGATCTGTTCTGACAAAGACGACTAAAATAAGGAGATCGTCAATCAGAGACGAAGGAGACCTGAAGAGTCTCTGTGCTTCGCAGGAAAAGAAGGACGGAGATTGGCGAGTAGATAGTCTGTGTCTAACGGATAAGATTCAAACATCCATTTGAATCTTCACCTATAAGGAGATTGAGAGGTTCGCGAAAAATCTATAACAGAGAAATTAGAAGAGATCTTAAATACTCTCAATCGCATGTGAACTCATATCCGAGCTTATGCTTGATTGAAGCTTTATGCAAGCTTACATATTCAAAGCTCGAGACCTCGGAAGTATTACTTCTAAGGTTATCATTGGGATTCTTTCTATCCTAGAAAGAATCTAGCAGTCACCTTGCTCTGCAAGCGTGATTATCACGGGCTACTGCCGAATAAGGAAAGGTTCTAGGAAGAACTATAAAACTCCCAAGGTCGACGTCCGAGGAGAAGGGAGGTTTGTCCTCACTCTAAGGAGTGCCAAAGTGAAGATTGAAGACCGAGGTGATTGAAGGTGCGCGCTGACCAGACGGAGGAGCTGCTCAACGTTAGAGACCAAGCCTGACCATGTAATCAATCAATAGTGAATTTTCAGTCAGGAGGACTGAAGAGTGGACGTAGAACAATTGTTCGAACCTCTATAAACCCCATGTCCATTTACTGCTTTTATTTTGTTACGTTGTGTTTACTTTAAAACTCAACACACCAAGTGTTGAAGTATAACTTGAAATAAACTTAATGAATACTCAAGCTTAAACACATTTGATAAACACTTGCTAAGTCGTAACCTTAGCAAGATAATTACAAGATATTATTAATACTTTCGCTGCAAATATAGATACTCTGATTAGGGACCAACATAAATGTTATTTTTTTGCATTTATACTTGCATTATTTAAGCATGCATATTTCCAGTATTTAAGCCTGTATATTTGCATTATATAAGTCTGTATATTTGCATATATATTCTGTGCGATTTCAGTTGCATGGACTTGTGTATTTCTAGGAGAAATATTAATTTTTTGCATTTATAGTAGCATTATTTAAGCATGCATACTTGCAGTGTTTAAGTCTGTATATTTGCAATATCTAAACATATATATTTGCAAAAAGAAATTGTTGATAAGCAAATTCATTTTTTATTCATGACCTTTTTAATTAGACATTAATTACTGCAAATGCTTATATCATATATTGGAACTAAATTGTATAAAAATGTAATTTTTTATTGATTAACACGTTAGTTATTCATTTATTAACTTTTAAAATTGCTTAATATTTGAAATCATGAAGAAAATAAAGATTAATTTTGAATTACGATTATTTAGAGACCTAATCCCGTATTAGGATGGAAATAGAAGTTAATTTTGAAATATAGTATTTTAGGAATCAAATCCCACCAAATTAGGAAAAAAAATTGTGCATATTGTTGGGCCCAAATTTGATTGGGCTAAATCAGTCCAGGCCCATTACAGCTAACCAAGGCCCATACGCGAAAAGCCCAATATACTGTGCCACCGATCCAAAAATCAAACGACTTGCACAGGACCACCCGCAAGATCACAAACCTCGACCAAGGTCCCGGGACACGAACTACACACAAGGTCGAGCTCCCAGAAAGCACGACGTTATGCTAAGGACCATAGTTCACGACCTACCCATCGCCCGAAAAGAGCACAACCTATTCCTCCCAACAAAGAGCATCAGAGCTGACATGAACAACCTACCTGGAAAATCGGGGAGATGGGTGCCAAACCAAGCGCAAAACTCGTAAGACCGGTGGAAGCCCCAATCCAACTACTCCGCCAAAATCGGAACCTCCTCCAAGTTTCTCACGCCACCTGTAGGGGAGACATTTGATCGGATGAGGATCCCAACCCTAACTGAATGACCTCCAAAAAGGGTGTAGTCGCCGTTGTCTGCAACAACCACCAAGAAAGGCGAAACTACCCCCTAAATCTCCTAGGGTTGTAACGGCTCCTCTTGAGCTATAAAAGAGGAGTTGCTAGGTCATTTTGGTCACAGTTTTTTCCATATTATCGCACACACTTTGTACTTCAACAGTCGATAGCTTCATCCTTAATAATATTCTCGTTTTTTTGTATTGTTCTTCAATCATTTTATCATCGTCATTGCATAAGTTCCAAGGGTCTCCATCTTATCACAAATCGAACCTCAACACATATATCATTTTGATAACAAAAAAACCCAAATAATACCAAGATTTTCTCTAAAATAATATAACTTTTTTTATCTAAACAATGCAATTTTTTTGGCTGCTGAGCAAATTCTGAAGAAACGGGAATCTCAAAATCTTGGGTGAATGGGAAAAACATTTTTACGCATTTATCCTTTTATGTTAAATACTACAACGATTTTTTTTAAAAAAAAAAATCAAATCTGAATCATTCATTTCTTAATCTAATGGTCTAGATTTGGCCTTATATCACATCTCATATCTAGGAGGTGGTTGCCACCATAACACACCCCATATATATATATATATATATATATATATATATATAGGAATACAATCTAGTGAGAACACCTCTTACCATGAGAAATAAGAACTAATCCTCGGCATTGATTTTGATGAATGTACGCTCAGGATTTTACTAGAATTTTCGGTCATTTTATCTCAAAAATCCTGCATTATAGAGTATTTTTGTCATTTTGTACTTATTTAAGATTCTGTTTGCATATTCAACCTCGACATGCATTATATATCTAACAAACATGCATTATATACCTAGAAAACATGCATTATATACCTAACATTAATTATATACCTAACAAACATCTTCCTGCATTATAATATGATATTACTCTTATTTTAGAACAATATTACTATTATTATACGGTATTACTTCCTTCTTTATATATGGTATTACTTTTGTATTACAGAAAAATTATATTACTTTCATTATAATGCATATATTATTACTATATAATACATAACAAGTGCAAATATAATGATGAATGATGATTTTGCTGAAATAAACATGTTGCATTTTATCTATCATATTCTGCATTAAATACTATAACTACATCCATTATATTGTGCAACTGCATTCATTATATAGAATTTGTGTACTGTTATGAGAATTATGCATATTATATAAGGTATTATTTTTATTTTAAAGAAAAATTATATTACTTTCATTATAATGCACATGTTATTGCTATATAATACATAATAAGTGCAAATAAATGATGAATGATGATTTTGCTGAAATAAACATGTTACATTTTATCTATCATATCCTGCATTATATACTATAATTTCATGCATTATATTGTGCAACTGCATTCGTTATATAACTTCATGTATTATATTGACCTTGACATGCATTATATACCTAGCATACATTCATTATATACCTAACAAACATGTATTATGTAATATAGTAATATACATTTATATAATATAACAAAAAAATACATAATTAAAAACAAGTATTGTATGATCAACTTTTATAACAACTATAATATTATCTACAGTGTGCAAAAATAATGAATTTTAATATTTTTGTTGATCTCGCAGGAAAAACATAATGCATTTTATCTATCATATTATGCATTATATAATATAACTTCATGCATTAAATTGTATAACTCCATTCATTAAATAAGAATTCATGTACTGTTACGAGAATTATGCATATAATCACTAACTTTCATTTTTAACGATGATTTTTAAATCGAAATCTATGGAATAGGAATTTCGTTTGAAAGATAATTATATTACCTTTAATTTGTTATATGATACATTAAAAAATAATCTAAACCGAAGGAGTTATTATCATTTAAAGATTTAGGTTGATTTTAGAGGATAGAGAAAAATATTACAAAATTACCCTTTAATGCATATTTTACTACACTATAATGCGGACGAGATTTATTTAGTGTTGAGCGTTGGATCACCAATTTAGATGGTCGAGATTGGTTCTTATGTTCACATGGTACGGGGAGTTCTCATATATATATATATATATGTAATCATATCACAAGTCCCCTTTAGATGGGAGATGAGAATGAATCTTATCCTTCTATTTTATAAGATGTGTGGTCCAGATTTCATATTTATAATTATTTTATCAATTAATTATACACATTAAGGGCTTTTTAGTATTTTAGCATTTCATAATTAGATTATTCTAAAATTATAATATTTTCCTTAACTAATTTCTATATTCTCTCTCATTATTATATGTAATAAAATATACTACAATTTTTGTATTGCGTATAATCTCATTTTCTCACCCTAGATTTACCAACCCCAAATCTTCCTCCCTCTTCCAGCCGCAACCACCGTTCTTCACCAATATCGAAAGAAGAAGTTGCTGGTAAGGATTCTCCCATCTCCATCAAATTGACATCTACTCTCTCTCGGCGGCAGATCCAAGCGCAGAGTGCGATGGTCGACGAGGCCAAGAACGCAGATAAGAGCGCAAAGCAAAGAAGTGAGGATTACTACGAAGTTGAAGTCGAGTGTCTCCAACGGCGAAGAGGAATTGTCTGAGGGCAGAGAGCTAGCGCCACCGAGCTCGCGTGAACGGGCAGTCATGTAGATAGAGGAAGTGAATGGTAGAGAGAGAGGGGGGGGGGGAGATGGATGTGTAACGTTTGTAAGCTTATTTCATAATTATTTTTTTTCTTCATATATAAGTTGCATTATATACGCTTGTAAATATGCATTATATACACCTGTACGGTTGCATTATCCTTCATGGAATTATTAAGGTTTTTGAATATTGATGTGTATTTTTCTGATGCAAGTTGCATTATATAAACCTGTAAATATGCATTATATATGCCTGCAAATATGCATTATATAAGTCTGCATAGTTGAAGTATATTTTGGTTTTACTGACGTAAGTTGCATCATATAAGCCTGTAAATATATATGCATTATATAAGCCTGCAAAGTTGCAATATATAAGCTTAAAAAGTTACACTATGTTTCTTTAAAATTCAAAATCCCTAAAAATGATAAAAAGTATAAAAATAATTAATTTAGAAAAATATTCATTAAAATTCAAAATTAATAAAAAGTAGCGATAATGCAGCATAAAATTAGGGATTTCCTAGGTATAATGAGTGTGAAAAATACAAAATAATTAATTTAGGAAAATATTCATTAAAATTCAAAATTAATAAAAAAAAGTAGCGATAATGCAGAAAAATATAGGATTTTTTTAGATATAATGAGTGTGAAAAAGAATAAAATTTAATTTAGGAAAATATCCATTAAAATTCGAAATTCCTAAAAGCTAGGGATAATGGAGCATAAAATTAGGGATTTTCCTATTTTTTAGATTTGATGGATATGAAAAATGACAAATTTACCCCGTTAATGCAACTATTTTATATTACCGAATGCAACTTTAGAAATTCGCTCCTCAAATAGATCTAAATCGTTTGAACCTTGATTTGGATGTACAGGATTCATTCTCATCTCCCATCTAAGAGACCACTTGTGACTTTAATGCACCCCTATATATATATATATATATATATATATATATATATATTGTAATATCCCAGGTTTAAATTAAGCTAATTTAAGCTTAATTTTGTG
>JAPKLW010002475.1:37504-84433 GCA_026898455.1 Plectranthus barbatus
CACTCAAGTGCTAAAATTAAAGTTTGTGCTAAAATTAAAGTTTGTGCTAAATAGGAATGAATCTCAGCCATTGGATTGATAACATCAATGGTTGAGATTAAAACATCAAATATTAAAAAATTAAGCATAATTCTCGTTCGTGCTTAATTTCTTTATAAATCATGCTTAATTCGATTAAGCATGATTCATAAAACAAAAAAAGCATAAAATCTGGAAAAATATTTTAATCTCAACCATTGATTTTTTTAGATGAATGGTGTAGATTCATTCCTATTTAGTACAAACTAACTTTTAGTATGAGATCTATTCTCTCTCTCTCTCTCTCTCTCTCTCTCTCTATATATATATATATATATATATATATATATATATATATATAGGGGTGTGTTAAAGTGACAAGTGTCTCCCCCGATGCGAGATGAGAATAAATCTGATGCGTTCATTTTCAAAATCAAGGATCCCGATTTGATTTAGAAAATTAAATCCTTTTAAATATTATTTAAGTTTTCTAAATATGAGGGGACACATCTTATCTTACAAAAAAAATCATAATCTATTTTCTCACTTTTAAAATATGTTTAATTGTTATTAACTTTATTCTCTCATCTCCAACATTGTTATAAAACTTTAAATAATCATAGCTGACTTAATTTAAATTATTTTTTCGCGTGTCATATATCAAATTAAAGATCGTTTTATTATTTTTCAAACGAAATCCATATTGCATATATTTGGAATAAGATAATCGTAGTGAAAATTGTAATGCAATAGGGTACGAGCTAGTAGAAGAAAGGTAAACTGTAATGCAATAGGGTGTTTGGTTGTAGGTAGATGGTTGTACAGAATATTTGGATTTCATGCTCGATTTTATTTGTTACTTACTAAATACTTTAATTATAACTAGCATTTCACCCGAGCGTTGCACGAATTATCTGTATGCATCGTGATGTTCGCATTTCCTCATATATTATTGAATAATTATGAACATATGATGAAAAATATATGTTTTGAAACTAATCTACCCAAGTTTTATATTTTTTAACATAAATAAAAATGCTAATTTAAATACAATAAAAAATTCAAACTGATGTACCCAAGTTTCATAAAAAAGAAATTGCTGGTTAAGTTGAAGGTATATTTTTGGCAGGAATTTATATTGTTTAGGACTTGTTTAATTTAGAATAATAAGTTGATGAACTATTATGATCATTTTGAATAAATATTTTTTATATTATTGAATTATCACGAAGATATATTGTACGGTAAGTCGGAATTCTCGAGTAAATGTTATGTTGATTAAATAAGGTTGTATTACACATTTTATATGTACCCACGTTTGACTAAGCACATTTTATACAGTGAAAACATATCTAAATAGCTACTTTGACTATTTAAAAACCTTAAGTAGCTACTATTATATACATTTTCAAGAATTGCCAAAAAAAATATGAACTTCCGAGAAATCCTTGCATTTACACATAGGATCCTCTATTTCATTTTTGTGTTTCACTCACTATTCCACTGTCAAAATTACTATTTTGTATTTAATGTTTTTTTAATTTTAATTTATTATAATTTAAATTAACTTTATAAGTTCAATCATAGAGTTTATCATATCCAATTAGGGTATATATAATATTTTATACTTTCTTCAAATCATTTTTATAAATTAACTTTAATTTTTTTTTATCCTCCTTTCAATAGTGCTTCTCATTTCTTGATCACTTATTTAAATTAGTTTCTACAATACTTTCTTCAAAGTGTGAATGAACAATTTTTTATTTTAGAATATTTTTTCAAAGAATATTTTTTTGAACAATTTAGTTACATAAATTTAAATAATCTTAAATAGAAAGACTCACAATTTAGTGAAATTTTTCAAAATTCATTGCAGTTCAATCCATTTAATTTTATTTCAAGTTTGTGAAATCTTTTTTCTGAAATGTAAGTATGTTCACACGATAATTTCCTTTCAAGTCGGCCTTGAAATTTGGATGAATTGCAACCACAAAAGAAATAATCATGATTTTGTGTAGATTCAAAGAAAAATTGTGAAATAAAGAAATAAAAAAAAAATATAAAGATTTTTGAACAATAAGTTACATAAATTAATACAATCTTAGAGAGAAAGACTTGTAGAAAAAAATGTAGAAATTACTTATTTTTTTTGCTTAAACGTAAGAATGCTTCCATGATGATTTCATTTCAGGTGAGACTTGAAAATTGGATCCACAAATAATTTATCATCATGCGTTTATGTGATTTAAAGAAAAATATTGAAATAAAAGAAAATACAAAAAATATAAACATTGTAGAATAAAATGAGATGTGTTTGTCAAACTTTTGTTATTTTTTGTATATAAATTAAGTTTGCACGATTTACCATGTTTGTTGCATATCAAGCGTTTGATTTTAATAAATCAATATATGTCACATTCTCGTGTAAATGTTATATATATAATAGTTATTTCTTTGATAGATATGATAAATAATATAACTTTTCAACCTAATGTACACACGCTTTATATTTTTAACATAAATTAATAAGTTATAATCTAAATAAAATAAAAAATCAAATTGATGTACCCATGATTTATATTTTAATATATAGATATTACTAATTTTAAGTAACATAAAAAGTCAAACTGATATACTCACATTTTATATATTTAGTATAAAGTAAAAATGCTAAATAAAAAAAAATTGAACTGATGTATTTTAAAAGTTAACTTATGTCTATTTTTTTACCAATTTAAATTAAATTATAAAATAACATGTAATATTTGGCTATAATTTTATATATAAATCTCTATAATCATATATATAATTACATTAATGAGTTGCTTATTGTTCGTTATAGTACATATTATACATATAAAAATAATTAATTTGTACCGGATTTACAAAAAAGAATATTTAATTTATAAAAGATTATATAATTATAAATATAAATAATAAATTGATGTTATATTAATCTATCTTATTAATTTATCAAAATTATTATTAATATCTTACGATTTTTTAATCATACGAATTTAAAATAATTTTATTTGTAATCATCATTTAGGTTTGCATGTTATTGTATATATTAATTATAGCTTGATTACCGAGTTTATATAAATTATTGAAATATTGGTAAAATATAAAATATTTTATTGACAATTAATGGAGATAATTATCTTTTAATATGGATTATAGCAATTTTAGCTATTTGACATGCAAAATATATAAACTCTTATGAAAAAATGCACAATATAGCAAAAATTATCTAAATGCCCTTATTATTTGATTTTCAAACCAATATTTTGAAATGTAGTGGATATTTCCATATTAATTTGAAAAAAAATAATAGATTCTACAATGTTATCAGTTTGAATTCAAAATTTTTTATTAAAATATTAATAGAAAAGATTCTAAATTTTTATTTTACAATTGTGTATGTCGAGATTGAAATTAAATCTATATTTTAAAATATTAACATTTACATGGAAATTTTAAATTTTGTTTATTATGAGAGTAAATTTTGATTATTAATATTTAATATTAAATTGTGCGAATTTAGGGTGTAAATTATATTTAATAAAATATTCTCATATATGAGTCAATGTTTAATATTGATTATTTAATAAATTGAATTTCAATTCAATTGGATTTACGGAAGCAATTTTTAATATTAATGATTAAAACTGTATATTTAATTGAATATATTATGGTTAAAATAGTCCAACTGGATCTATGAGATTGAATTATTTAATATTAATTATTTAGTTCATTTTAGGGTTGGACTGTATTTAATAAAATACTAGTTTTCCTCCCCCGCGCGCGATGCGCGGGGAGTAATATATTACTTTTAATAATTTATCAATAATAAATATATAAGAATTTTTTTTAAATGTCATATATACATAATACAAATTTCATTAAAATATATTATAGCTTATTAAATAATATAAAATTGTAACTATTTCTTCTTGTGGTCAAATATATTGTAAAATTTGAAAAGAATTGTATTAGCTTTAGATAATGAAATAGGAGTATTAGAATGTTATCATTAGCACATATATATAATTGAGGTAAACTTGTACCTTGATTTTTTTATTTTTTTTACTTTCAATTTATTATAAAAAGATATAAATTGTTGAAGCTTAAATGCATCAGAATCTAACTTTTATATTAGTATTATAGCTTAAATTATGCAATATATATATATATATATATATATATAATAAGAAAAATTGATGGATAGAATAACTTCTCTTTGAAAATTCTTTTTATTACAATAAAATTTCATAAAAACTTTGTTGTTGGCCATTTCAAGGTAATATTATATTTAGAAAGAGATTCAATGCTAAAAATCAGTTTATGATAAATAAAACTGAATCAACAATAGTTATCTATAAAAATCAATTATTTGTCCCCTGCTTAGGGTAGTAGTGAAATTATTTTACATATGACAAAGAGATCACGAGTGTGACCTTCCGAAGGATATCTGAGTGTGTAAGGTTAAATAAATGCATTACTATTTTTTGAAAAAAGAAATAAAATCAATTATTCACCCACTACTTGGGTCTAGTTATGAAAGCACCTTACGTATGATAGAGGTGAGTAAAACCACACCTAAACCGTCAATCCGAACCGAACCGTCGGGTTTCGGGCAGTTTGGTTTGGTTTGAAAATACATGCAATTTCGATTCCAGTTGGATTTTAGAAAAATTTTGGGTTATCGGTTTGGTTCAATTTGGGTTCGATTATAACCAAACCGCAATCCATATACATATATAAATTATTAAATATTTTGTATTTATTATTTTACAAAATGCAGAATACAAAGTCACAAACCCAAGTTAGTAGTTACCCAACAAAACCCTACTTCAGACTCTCTCGCTCAATCGCTCACCATCAAGTCCTCACCTCACGCACACTGCTCAATTTATCCCGACCCTTGCTCAATCCCTCACCCCTACTCAGCCCATCACGCACTTCACTCTTTCTGTCTCAGCTTGTCGTCCTTGTCGTCTCATGCTGCTCGCCAGTCGCCAGCTTGCTGCCTCGCGACCCTCGCTCAATCCCTTACCCTCAACCTCTATTCAGCCCCTCTCGCATATTGTCTTTTTTATTGTGATTTTGAGATTTGATATTTTTTAGGTTTTTTCGGTTTAAACCAAAATTGAATCAAAACTGATGATTCGGTGCGGTCGACATATTTTGATTTGGGTGGATCGGGTTGAATTTTAAAAATTTGCAGGTTCGCAGTTTCGCGAGCTCAGTTCGAATTTCAAACCGAACTGCCCGTTGCTCACTCCTAACCTGTGATAAAGAAATTATGATTTCGAGCTTTCTCGGGTACATCTAATTGTGAGTTTAAATTAATGCATTACTATTAGAAAAAAGTCAATTATTGAACTTATTCTTAAACTTATGCTTAGTTACTTTATTTTAAATTTGAAATATAGTGTGCTTTAGATGTTATATATATATATATATATATATATATATATTATACTTAGAAAGATTATACCTAAATACACCATAATCTAAAATAAATTGTATATTAATGTACAATTTTAATAATAAAATTAAATGTATATTTGATCACCCGCTGAAATATGTTTTTCCTTACATTCTTGATTAATTAAACTGCAAGGTAAAATGTTTGTGTCCATATACTAAAGTTTGAAATAAATATATAGTATTAATAATAATTATACATTAGATTTTAATTTATTCATTCATAAATATTAAAATATATGTTATTTTAAGAAGCGATTCAGTGAAATCCAAATCGTAATCATGATTATAAAGTACATATTCATATACTACACCAATTTCATTTGTCATGTGATATTTAATTGAGAATTCATTACATTATTAATGATTAATAAAAATTTATGTTTAATTTAAGCTTCTTGTTAAATTTTAGAATTGTCACACTTACTAAATCGGGTATCCCAACCGAATTGTCACATTTTAAAAAATAGCAACCTTTTCACACTCAACAATAACATATTAATCCAACTAACTCATTCTACACTCACAACTCTTAATCCCGAGCCGAAAAAAATGTGACAATTGACATGTGACGGAGGGAGTAATACAAATGATACTTCGTAAATAAAAGTTAACAAATGACATTTGTTATGGTTGAAAAAAAATAATACTTCGTAAATAAAAAAACAACAAATGTTAGAAATGGATAATACATAGAGTTGAAAAGAAATCGAAAATGGATAATATTATATGTTCAATTCAATCAACAACTTAAAATAAAAACATTACAAACTCAAAAGACATAAAGATCATACAACTAAAATGATTCTAGCTAGCAAACATAAAACTAAACTTCATATTTACACAATGATTCACTATCATTACAATAAATTAAACAATAACTATTTAAAAAAAATGGATAAATATTTCCTAGTGAAATAATAAGAAAAGGATAGAACTCTACTTCGTCATACTCTTGTGAAAGCACCTCAAAATTACATCTCTCAAAATTCATTATGAAATAGTGTAAATCTCAATGAAATATAAGTTGAATTTATAGGTGGGTGGATGAGTCCGAATAAAAAATATTTGTATGTATTCATAAATGTGATTAATGTATGTATAATATATTTAATAAAAATTAATAGTAAAAATAAAAAGTAACCGAAATTATGATGAATGAGATTTAATGGAGAATTGATTAGTAAAAAAAATAACCGTATATTACTTTAGTTATATTAATTACCATAATATTTAAATAATATACTTATTATTTAACTTTTTATAATAACTTTTTAAAATAATTTTAGGGTTCTTATGTATATATAAATATTATGGTAATTAATATTAGAATTATATATTCAAAATATTTTAAAATATATTTAAGAATTATATAGATATTCATCATACTTAGCATATTTATTATTATTAATTATAATTAATACTCCCTCCGTCCCGGCTGAATTGTCCCGGGTTGACCGGGCACAATAATCAAGGAGTGTGAGTGTAAAGTAAGTTGAGTGAAATTAATATTTTATTGTTGAGTGTGACAAAATTGCCTTTTTAAGTAATGGGACAATTGAGGTGGGACGGACGAAAAAGGAAAGTGGGACAATTGAGGTGGGACGAAGGGAATATTTATGTAAACATAAATTTTAATAATAATTTTACATAATATGTACATATAAATAATTTCTAGTTATTCATATATTCCTATAAAATAATTATTAATGATTAATATAAATTATAATAATTACATACTTACCATATTTAATTACATAATAATAAATAAATAGAAGCATTTTAGGGAAGTTTAATTGGCGGAAAAAAAGTGTGGAGTTTTGCTTTTATGTTATATAGATTTACTATAAAATAGATAAATATATATTATTTTGAATCTATTTATTATTAATGCATAATATTAAAATTTAAATATATTGTAATTCACCCCGCTAATTATTTTAAGATGAAACAAACATGAATAATATTTAAAATAAAGATTTCCTATATTATTTTTTCTTTTTATATCAATAGAATTTTTTTTTGATTTTCTTTATGTAAATAATATTTTTAACTATACATTTTTTAAATAATATAATTTAAAAGAACAATTTAGCAAATTTTAAATATAAAACCTACTATAAACATGTCTTTATATATTTATATATATCCAATATATTGATTATTTTTTAATTATCTAAAACTTAAAATTATTTATATGATTTACCTAATATACAATGTTACTCTTATTATTTATACATTCTAATAAAATAATTAGTAATTACATACTTACTAAATACTCCCTCCGTCCCAGATTAATAGTCTCATTTGCTTTTGGCACAATAACCAAGGCATGTGAGTGTAAAATGAGTTGAGTGAAATTAATATTTTATTGTTGAGTGTGAAAAAGTTACCATTTTTAGAAACGAGACTATTAAAGTGGGACGCACGAAAATGGGAAATGAGACTATTAAAATGGGACAGAGGGAGTATATTTTTACTTACTTATCATATTTAATTTTACTTACCTAATATAAATTGGGTTTATTTTTGGTAATATATTTTTGGGGGAAATATTTTTGGGTGGGGTTTTGCTTTTAGGTATATATAGATATAGATTATTAAATTTGAGTCAATGCTTTAATAATTATCAAAATAAAATTATTTTAATAATAAAATTAGCATGAATTGGGTGTGATTTTGAGACACCACATATTTGTTTTAGTTTTTTTTTATAATTAATTTAGGCGTATTTTTCAATTTGTTTTAATTAAGGGTGTCGTTAATTAAAATCAAAAATAGGGACGTGAATTCAATTATTTAAGAGTCAATTAAATTTACATTTAATCATATTTAAAGAAAATGGATTAGGACTAATTAAATATTTATTCCGTCAATTCAAATAACTAACCAAAATCAAGGAATTTGATATGTTGGATTTAATACTTTCAAATAATCAAGTGATTATAAAGGGTAAATAAGACTTTTTACTCAATTGTTGCTATTTTGTGCATTTTTTTATAAGAGTTGCTATTTTTTGTTTGTAACTTTAATTTTTTGACATTTTGAATTATTTCCTCTATATTTATTGTACAAAAATGATTATTATGATTAGTATTATTTAATAATTATTTAATTAATAATTGAAGAGGTAATTTTGTATAAAAAATAAAAATTTATATATATATGTTAATGATGGGGTTTGAACACAAAATCTCTTAGATACATAAAAACCTAATATCAACACTATAGACCAACTATACTACTAAATTTTTTTTTTATAAATTTTGCTTAAAAATATTAATATGCATATTCTTTTATAATTTTGGCGGGAACAATTTTTTAAGACTTTTTTGCTTTAGTATATATACAGATTTAAAATTAAAATTAAACTTTTAAGAATCTGGCCATTGAATATCTAAAATTAAGGTGGAAGTTCCAAATTAAGGCCGGCTAACTGGTAAGTTGAAATCTGCGAGCAATTTGAAATTCGCAACAGAGAAAATGTGGTTATTACACCATGTTTCGAATCAACCTTACAAAAGAACTGCTGCCGTGGCGGCGCTCAGAATGCTATCTTCTTCAACAAATCCCAGCCCCTATCTCCCCACTTCCCGATCCTCTATCACAAAATCCAATTCAGAAACACCCTCAACATCTTTGACATTTCACCCTTTTCTCGACTCCGATCAACCCATTTTCGCTTCACAGCGTCTCGCTCTCTATAGAAACTTCCCTAAAAATAGTAACGCCATTAGTACCGTCGCCGCAGCTGAACGCGTCATTGTGGTTTCTTTTTACAAGTTTGCAGATTTTCCTGATCACGCTGCTTTGAGGAAGCCCCTGAAAGAGCTCTGTGAGCGGCTGGTAAACTCTCTTTTTTAGATACAGGATTTTGATTTTTTTTTTGTTTTTTTTTTCTCGTATAATTCATTCATGTGATTGCTGCTAATGACATTTGACTGGAATTATGTCTCTTGGGAGGAGGAAATCTTTTCCTATTCAATATATTGAAACGAATACCTCTGTTGCTGATTATAATTGAGACTACTTAATTTTGAGAATATTGGACATTTTTGTCTCGTTCTGGTAGTTATTCCTTATAGATTTTATAGATTAATGCCATTTCAAGGATCAAAAGACGTTTTGGGAAAAAATCTGTTTTTCTATGAATTTCATCAGCATTGCAAGTCATCTTCTTGGATTTGTGATCCCCTGAGAACGTCGTTTTCTTTGAAGGTTGATGTACTTATTTACAATGTAAATCACATGTTTGAGTAAGGGGTAAAATGAGCTGATTGCAATGTCTAGTTGCAGTAAGTTTGATAACCATGTTAAGTTCATTATTGACCTTTGTGCAGGGTTTCTGGCTACGATGTCTTTGAGTAACTGTATACTTATTAATGAAAATATTTTGTATATGAACCTACATCACTAAGCTGATATCATCAGCGCGTGTCAGGTGGCATAATCCTCGCACCAGAAGGGATCAATGGAAGCATTTGTGGAACCTGTGATTCTGTGGCACTAGTGCTTAACTTCATCCAAGCTGATTACCGGTTAAAGGGGCTTAGGTGTCTTGAGTTCCCTGTAAGTCCTGAGGAAGAAGCTATCCACCACGGACATATGAAGAGTTCTCCTCTGGCTGCCGGGGAAGATGCTCCATTCGGATGGGATCATGTCAGAGTCAAGCTGAAAAAAGAGGTACTTTACTATTTGGAGCAGTGAAATAGTCCTATGTTGCTCAAATTAAAGTTTGACTAGACACTATAACCTCTGCAGATAGTCACTCTTGGAATGCCTTCTGTGTCGCTAATTAAAAGAGTTGGTGTCTATGTGTGCCCTAGAGAGTGGAACAATTTGATCAGCGACCCGGATACGGTATTTATATCTACATTGCTTTCTCTCTTTGTTTTTTTGAGAATGTTTTCTTACTATAATCTTGGTTATATAGGTTGTGATTATTTCCGTGTCCGTTGACTGTGAAAGTACATAATATGTTGAATGCTTTCACCTGCTCAATTTGATGTTGTTATGTGATGCCACTCTGGTCCAAACATGTTAAAATTACCCCAAGCTAAGATGTAAATAAAAATTGGGCTTTGTGAAGGGGAAACAATGGCAGTATAGGTCACCAAAACTTCATATATTCCACATATGCACCAAAATCTGTGGACTTAATTTGTAGTCCTGGAGTGTTACTTATTGAAAGTAATACTTGGCAGTTTAATTTCTTCGTTTTGTAAGGGGTTGCCGATGAAGTTAGTTGTACCAAGTTGGGACCTTGATATTTTAACTTTGCCAAGCTCAATAGAATCCTTGCACTAAACGCATTAACAATTTGATATTTTGTGCAAATTGGCACTGTTGTAGATGGTGATAGATGTTCGCAATGACTATGAAACTAGAATAGGGAAGTTCAAACAGGCAGTTGATCCTTGTACCACAGCGTTCAGAGAGTTCCCGTCATGGGTGGATGAAAGATTTAAATTAAACAAACCAGATGATGGGGTTGGCCAGGCTGATTCAAAGCAGACCAAAGTGGAGAAGAAGATGCCCCGAGTGGCTATGTACTGTACTGGTGGAATTCGGTGTGAGAAAGCTTCAAGCTTTCTCCTGAGCCATGGATTCGAAGAGGTAGATTTGCTGAATTACTGATGATGAGTTCAGACTTGTTTACCTACTCAGCTTAAATCATCCAGGTTTATCAACTACAAGGTGGAATCTTGAAATACCTGGAGGATGTTCCCAAGGATGAGAGCCTTTGGGAGGGGGAGTGTTTTGTCTTTGATAAGCGAGTCTCTGTCGAGCATGGGCTGGTACAGGGGACTTACAAACTTTGCTATGGATGCAATAAACCAGTGAGTGATCTTGACATGGAAGCTCCAGAATGGGAACACGGGGTTTCTTGCCCGTATTGCTACTCGTCTAAATCCGAAGAAGAGAAAGAGAGGGCAAGAGCCAGGCAGAAAGCAATTTCAGAGATTCGAAACGTAGGCAACCAAGGAGAGAAATAGGAAGCAAAATGATGTGTCAACAATAAACCCCCCTTCTCAAATCATCTGTAGACCATAAACCTCCAGTTCCTGAATGTAATGCTCGAGGAAATTAAGAATCTCTGCATATCATAACAGAGGTATAATAATATGAGGCCGAAACAGATTTATTTAATCATAGAAATGTATTTATATAAACTTGCATATCCAAATCTCTTCGGAGAATTTCAAACACATGGCTTTTTTTGTCACATATACACCACTGTGCTCGGATAAGGTGACATACAAGATTAAATTCTTTCATGTCAATTCGTTTGTGATCTAATTGGTTAAGCACCAATACGTATTTGATACGTTAAGGGAAAGCTTAATTTGTTTCATATTAGATTAATTTAGTTCAAATTCAAGTCCGCACAATAATGATACAAATTTGATAAAGATTTGATATAATTTTGATGTGTTAGCAGAATAATTATCCGATTAGAATCCGGTCTCATAAATGACATATAAAAATTCAAAATAAAGAAAAATAATAAAAATTTAGCCATTATTTGATATGATTAACAAGATAAAAATAAATAATATAATAAGAATATTTAAATTAATTAAAAATACATTAATATATATGACAAATTTCAAATTTGATAGAAAATAGAATAAAATGTTTTTTAATTAATTTGTTATCGGATGTTTGAATCCAATCTGATTAACGGATTATTAGATCCGATTTGAATCTAATACAAAAAAAATTTGTGCTTATCATGTCAATCTGATAAGGATTAGAATCCAATAAACCTCAAACAAAACTCTTTATTATCGTGCAGATTTTTATTTGATTATTGTCTTGCGTCAAAAATTCGCATCCCTAGTTGTATGTAGACATGGCCATTTCTAGCCGCAATCAGCAGTTCAGGTCGAGAACCTACCCTCCGGTTCATGGTTCAAGCTTAGAAACATGTAATGTGGTTTGTGATGGGGGCCGAACGCATAAATTGATGGGTCTATTTTGGTTCAAATTGGAACCGCAAAATTGCTAATTCGGAACCATCCAAACTAGTGGTTTTTGAAGTTCTTTTATTTTGGAAATTGCGTCGGGACCGCCAATTTAACTGGAACCAACAGTTCATACAAGGAACCGATGGCTCCATGTTTTAGAAAGGGCTTCCATTTTGACCATTGATTGCAGATTGAACGACCGAAATTGCCTCAAGATCGTTGTAATGCACTTCTGAATTGGCAGTTATGTGCTTGAGTCGGTTTTTCCTCCATTAAAAAAAAGTTCCCACTCACTTTTATCTATAAATACCCTCTCACAAGCTATCGTTTTCACACCAACTCTTTATCTTTCGTTCTGTCTCAACTATTGAGTATTCACTCATCTATTCCTCTACTTTTCTTAATTCTACTCTCATTCTCTCAACTTATCAAGTCTCTCTTCTCAACACTCAAGTCTTAACTTTAACTTTCCTAGTTTCATACTTTCTCATAAAATTTGTAAATAAAAGTATTGAGGTGACGCCATATTGCTGCTGCAACAGGAAGATTTCATTGCTTTTTATTGTATCAATTACAGTCTTAGACAACACACATACATACATACATACATATATATATATATATATATATAGATACAACATCTCTCTGCTGTGCAGTTTTCCACTTTAACTAACTCTTACAGAGGTAATAAAGGCTCAAGTCCTTTCCTTGGGAAAATAACAACTATTAAATAAGACTACAAAAGAAATGCAACCACTAGAGATTTGTCTTCATGTTTTGACAATGTATCACCGACTGATCTTCTTGTTTATTTGCTGACTGGGTAGATGACATAGACACCAGTGGTATGCTAACATCCCCCTTAATTCGAGCTGGAAGTTTGTGTTGTAGCCGAGAGACGAATTGCAAACTCAAGGCTTAGTTAAAATATCAACAATTTGATCAATTGAAGGAACATGATGTCCTTAAAGAAAACCAAATGATACCTGAACACAAACAAAATGAATGTCAAGCTCAATGTTCTTGGTTAGAGCATGAAAAATGGGATTTGAAGCGAGAGAAATTGTACTAAGTTGTCTATTTAAATAGTTAGGACATTCGAGCTTTTGATACACAATCCACCAAGTAGAGAGCTTATCTAAATAACATCAAATATTACATTAGCAAGGCCACGGTATTCTACTTCGTTGATGGAGCGAGAAACGATAGTCTGTTTATTTGATCACTAAAACACTAATTTGCCCCTAAGAAACATGCAATAACCAGAAACATATCAACGGTCTGAAGGATTTGTTTACTAAAAGCATTATGATTGATATATTATGCACAAGGTTTTGGTAAATATACTGGGAATCATTAATGTTGTATGATCATCTCCTATCTAAATTAACAAATATGTACTGCAAACTACTACTTTATCCTCTTATCTCGTCGATAGGGAGATCATACGGTGTGTAGTAGATCACGGAAGATCGTATGGATTGCTTGACCTAATAGGATATAAATGGTTATCATAGTTGAGGCAGTCCCAGGATAGTCTGTCGGTATAGGCTGCAACATATGCAGTAATAAGCGGCTTATCTTGGTTGTTTGGTATACTGGTGCGTGCGGTACGCATTGATAGAACCTAGGTAAATATAGATCCCTTTATCTGACATTAAAGGAATCTTGATCTTAATGGCTTGATGGAATCCTAAACCTAATGAAGGTACGGTGGTATATGCATATTTGTGTGTCACTTTGAGATACTACGGTGGAGAGCCTTTGTTGTGCTTGCATATCTGTATCTTGGGTGGTAGCAGTTTGTGTATGATTGTTTGTGGTTGGAACAACGTAACCATATCCAGTATAGAATAGTAATCGAGCATTCAGGCTGCAAACTCAATCTTCTAGAGATGCAAATCGTTTGTCTTCTGCTGATTTTAAATATGAGCCAGAAACTCCAGTTCTAGAGGCACAAATTCCAGAAACTCCAGCTTCTCCCCATGCTCAAGATAAATAAAGGCAAGTAACAAAAACTCTAGTTCTGACCCCTGAAGATTATCAGAGCTTAATTGCTGCCAAACTGGAAAAATTAAGGAAGAGGAGAGAAGGGTTATCAGTGGGATGGTGCTCTTTACCCTGGACACTTCTATCTCTCATGAGATTCCACTGATTGAACACCCTGAGGATGCAGGTCAAGCCATTGGAAGTTCTTCTCAGTCCACCATTATTGCTCAAGTGAAGCATTATGTCCAATCCTAGCTGGAAGCAATAAGGATGGAGACACAAGAAGTGAAAGCCAAGTCGGAGGAAAAAGAAAAGAAGGATGTTGAAACTGTCTCTTCCATTTAGCAAACAGTGGCAACACTTTTTGATGTTGTCAAAATGGGGGGAAGAGGACAGTAAATAGGAGAAGGGAGAAAGGAAGAAAGAGGAGAAGTTGAGAAAGGAGAAAGGAGAAAGAAGAAGAAGAGAAAAAAAAGGGTGAAGCTGAAGAGGCAGAGAGGAGAGAAAGGAAGAAGCAGAAGAAAAGAGGAGGAATGCTCAGTTCAAAGCTCTAATGGAGTTGGCCAAAAAACTCTCTGATCCTAAGCCATCCTCATAATCATAAAAACTTCCTCGTAAGCTTTTGAAACTTAAGTGTTTGAAACCTTTTGCTTTCTAGTGTTCTGTTCTTGGTGTACTTGTAATATTCCACATTTAATGAAAAACTGAAAACTAGATTGAAGACAAACTCTCATTCTCTCTCTCTCTCTCTCTCGCTCTTATGTTTTTGTTAGGTATTACTGTAGTAATCTCACCTTAATTTGATGTTTTGATGTGTCAAAACAATATACCAAAGTCTAGGCCTTAGAGTTATTACCTCATGTAATCCTTGTATAGGATGATCGAGTTGTAAAAGTCTAGGAAGAAGGACATCATCAAAACTGTGGAACAGTTTTGAAGAAGATGTCATTCAGACGAGATAACTGTCGAATATACAAGACCAAGACAAGCAGAGTAGAGCAAGGTCATACAAACTGCGCAGACAGTTTTCCTGTCAAAGCCTGGATGCTCAAAGAAAACTGTGGATATAGAAGACGCAGAGAAACTAATGAGGGGCGCTAACAGTTTCAGGTCAAGACAGTTTCACGTCTAGAAGTGCGTACGTAGCAAAGTGTCGAACAGTCACAGAAGAACCCTTGAGGAAGTCAATAAGAAAAGACAGACAATACTCAGTTGCGACTGGTGTACAACGTTGTTTGAACGTCTGACACAACAAGTACAAACTGCTCTGAAAAGCAGGTCAATGCAACAGAAAAAGCAGAACGGGAAGCTACTTTTTCAGAGAATGATGGACTATGATTGGACATCCTTCTCAATGTTTCTACCGGCTATTTTATGGGTTCACACCTATAAATAGCAGGAAATATAGAGACAAAAAAACCTTTGCTTCTCTGAATATCTTTGCATATTTGAATCTCCGACACACTCATACTAGCCTCCCTACAGAAGTTAAAGCTCAAGCATTAAACGCTCTCAAGAGAGAAGGCTCTAATATCGTGGTTCATTTATTGAACACGAAGCATTCATTGCTTATAGAATCTTTAAAGATTCACTGTGTGACCTCGAGTACACGAGGATTAAGTCAGTAGACTTAATCTACATCTTTGGTGTTCTTATTGTTCAAGTAAGAACACAGCAGCCTGCTCTTGCAAAGGAAGAGTAGGTTATTACGGGCAACTGCCAAACTGTGCACGTTCTGGGAAGAACACAACCATCCAACCTACCGAAGAAGGAAAATGGAGGTTTCTCCTCAGTCCAACTTCGAGCCGGTCCACAAAGAAGACGCAGAGCCTTCGACGGACTGAAGAAGAAGTGAAGTACAACTGCCTGGGCGAGTGATCCATTGTGTTGTGGATGGAGGTTTCTACAGCAACTGGCTATAGATCGTGAGGATTGTAACTTCATAACTTAGTGAATTACTAGATCAGTTATCCGAAGAGTGGACGTCGGACTTAAGGCTCCGAGCCACTATAAATATCCTGTGTCGTTTACAGTTTTATTTACTTACGCACTTTACAGTTTTCAATTATATCTTGAAACCTTTAACACTTATCCTGTAAGTGTTGAAGTGTATAAACTGTCAACTGCCATACCTGTAAAACTATTAATATAATCTGATGGCTAACTGATAAGTTAGTATGTTTACCAACTTATCTAGTTGTTCTTTGACTGATTGAGTGATGTTCAGACTGTTTTTAGTGTCTTTTTCGTGCATGGATTGGCCTTTGTACTTGTAATATCATGTTTGGTGAATCATGCAGGTTTTTAGTCGAAAACAGGGAAGAATCGGAAAAGTGCTCGAAGGTCTACGTCGATCGATGCCAGGGCACGTCGATCGACGCAGACATCTGGGTGGATCGATCGACAAGAGAGAAGAGAGATCGACGAAAGCTGCAGAAACAAAGCTACGTCGATCGACGCAAGGTGTGCGTCGATCGACGAGGGTGTTCCAAGGGCGTCGATCGACGCTGATCTCCAACGATCGACGCGACTGCGGGATTTCCTAATCTGAACCTGATTTGAAGTTAGAGCCATATCTAATCCTAGATGCTGTTTGATACATCTTTCATTATTATAAATAGCCATGTAAAATTCGAATTAAAAGGTGGAAATCAATAGAGCAATTAAGAGATTTTAGAGTTAAAGAATTTAGAAGATTTCCAAGAGTTTTAGAGTTTATGTTTGAAGACAGAATTTTGTGGGAAGACATTCAGACCCAAGTTTTTATGCAATTCAGGTTTTATTTTTCTATGATGAATATTACTATGAATACGTGTAACTAACTTCCTTCTCAGATTCTAGGGTTTCGAATTATCAATGTATGCATGTTTGATTAATTGAATTATTTTCCCTTTCCCTTCGTAGTTTGTGAAATTTGTGTTTATTCATAATCTTGAGTTTGCTGGCCACATCTTAGGATTAATTAGTTGATTACTTGAGACGTAACTATAATGGTTTTCAATGGAAAGAGATTTTCATAACATAATTTGATTTCTTGTCGTAACTGAAGGAGATAAGTTATAGGAATAGATCCGTAGAATTATGGAGTTAATTAATTCATCTTGAGACCGAGCGGAGATAGGTAATTAATTAATCTACTTTATGACTTGTCCAACAAAGAAGTTCATAATACTTTTTCTGATGTTTCACTACGAAGAGGAATTAAATTGGGAATTAATCAATTTATTCATCCATGTCATACTTGATAGGTAGATATCCCTGGAATCTGTACTTCTCATAATCGTTTCATCAATCAAATTTTATTTTTCTGTTTGATTTTAATTTGCAAGCATTACAATTTTCGAAATAAACAAAACCCAAAATTTGATTTTTCCTAACCAGTATTTTGAGAACTTCTGATTTAGTACTTAAGGTTTTTCGTTACTTCTTACCCCTGAGATTCGATAATTTTATTTGCCACTATATTATTAGCTTTGCTAAGTCACTGTTAAATAATTTTAGTGATCACTAACCTAAACTGTGTTTCTAAAACTGCTAAGCAAAAACTGTGCTGATATTAAATTGAACTGCATAAGTTAGAGTGCATTTATCTTATTTAATACTTATGCTGCACATTATACGTACTCTTATCTGGGACCAACAAGTGGTATCAGCGCAGGTCGGTCTTTCAAGACTGTCCTGTTTTGAGTCGCTTAAGACCGGATCCGTACTTCCTTACACTCTAACTGTTTGTTTAAGTGTGATTAGCGAGCAGATAATCTTTAGAGCATAATGATGAATTATTCAAGCCTTCCCAAGTACAATCTAGAGAAGTTCGAAGTATGGAAGAAGAGGTGTCTCATTCAGTTGAGAGCTCAACATCCAGAGATGGACGAGGTTCTAAAGAATGGACCTCTAAAGATCCAGGTTCCTAAAGTCAATCTCGCCGAAGGAGATGCTCTAGGCGGTATTGAAATGATAAACAAACCTATGGAGGACTGGACACATGAGGACAGGAAACGCCACCAGGTTGATCACATCGCTCAGGAAATGATTATACAATCCCTCCCAGATTCTCTCATGGATGCAGCCGTGGAGCACAGCACGGCCAAGGCACTTTGGGATAGTATCAATGACCTCACAAAGGAAACAGAGGCAATGAAGCGCAACAAGAAGCAGGTTGTCGTGGAAAAATACGAATCTTTCCAGATGCTACCTGGTGAGACAATCAAATCGATAGAAGCAAGGTTCAACACCATCATCAGCGAGATGAAAAGTCTTGGAAGAGAGGAGAAGGTGGCCGATATGAATGCCAAAATTCTGTCGAGACTGCCGAAGGAGGATTGGTTTGTTAAAACCACCAGTTTGAAGACCATGGATCTCTCCAAAATGACCACCAAAGAACTATTCGCCGAACTTCAAGCCCATGAATGGGACATCCAAATGGTGAACAGGAATGAAGCTGTTTGAACTCCAAATTCAACAGCTGATGGTGATGCAGCATTCTTCGTAAAGAGAGATTTTCAAAGGCGCTCAAAGAGGCCAGTTTACTTCGAGAAAACTGCCTATCAATCACCAGCGAAGGACGCCTCCAACACAGTTCGGAAGAAGGAAACTGAACTGTAAGTTGCCAAACTGGAGGAACAGTTGAAGAACCTAACCATGCTCCTCGAAAAGGCAAACGGAAAAGAAAAGGAAGCTCAGTCCAGTGAACAAAGGTTCATCAAGAGAGAGCCACGCACAAGCTACAAGTGCAACTCTCCAGACCACTTGAAGTATGAATGTCCTCAAGTCTCTCAGGAGGAGAGAGACAGATTGAAGAAGATGTTCGAGAGGAGAGCATCCAAAGCTGTGGCCCAAGCGATGCTCACAAGAACTGAAGTGCAAGACATACCAGACCATGACGATGGTTACTACACGTCTGAAGATGAGAAAGATGAGGAAGCATTTCTTGCTTTCATGGCAGCCATTGATGGAGATGTTACCGATGAAGAAGAAAGTGCTTCAAACCACGAAATCCTGGTAACAACTAATCTGCCCTCACCTAGTGTATCTTTATGCTTTGATATAAATTCTGAAACATGTCACTCAAGCTCAGAGGACATTTCACTCGAGAAAATTAATAAAGAATTTGAAAATTTTCATAAAATTAAGGGTACACTAATTAGTGAAAATGCCTCACTGAAATCAGAAATTTCAGTTTTGACCAATGAAGTCGAAAGAACGAGGTTACTTAGTGACAAATTAGATTACTTAAGAAAAGAACACGTCAAATTGTTCAAAGATCTTGAAAACGTGTCAAAAGAACGTGATTCTTTAAAGAAACTTGAGTCTGTTTAGTGTAATTTCTCCTTTAAAAGAAGCTCAAGAACTTTGAATGAGATTTTGAGTGTTCAAAGACCTCCATCCGATAAATTTGGACTTGGATTCATGAAAAACCATAATGAAAAGGAAGTCTTGAACAATCAAAATTCCACTTCAGGAACTGAGGAAACTCATTTAGGCATTGTCAAATTGAAACTCAGTTAAAGTGATATGTTGGAAAAGGGTAAGGTAAATTCTAAGAAGCCAGTTAGCAAAATATCAAGACCAAATACTGGTCAAAACTTGACACAAAAATAGAATGCTAACACAGTTGGAAAACTGTATAAGCAAATTGTCGAGAGGAAAACTGACCTTCCCTCAAAACTGGACAAGCGAAATGTTCCCTTTGCAAGGAATCCAGTTTTACCAACAAGAATGACTAAGCTACATGCAAATGTTGCAAGGAAGTCGGTTCGACAATCGGAAATTAATCCGAGAAGTTATGATAGAATTCCTGATCATCATACTTACTATCCGAATAGGCGGAACACCTATTCAAGGCCAGAGTCTAGACAGTTCTATACTCAAAAGACTGTGATAGCTACACATCCGAGAACAGTTTCTCGAGACTCCTTCCTGAACAATCGTTTCAGAAAGAGTTCACACACCACACCTTTAAATAACATGCATTCACACAGCACACACCTTTTTAGAAGGAAGGCTGATCAAACACAGAAGGGTAATTTAGTTTTACAAACTGTAAGAGTGAAACAAGTGTGGATACCAAAAGATTGGATCCACATGACTGACATTGCAGGACCCGAAAGGATACGGGAACCTAAATGAATTTTTTGTGTTGTAGGGTATGAGTCCGCTAAAGAATGAAAAGACCTGGATATTAGACAGCGGATGCTCGGCTCACATGACAGGAGAAAAGGGATTGATCAAGAACCTGAAAATGTACGAAAGAGTAACAATCAACTTCGGAAACAAGGCCATGGGTCAAGTGATTGGAAAAGGATACGTAGAGCACAACGGAATCATCATTCATAATGTATCTTTGGTCACAAATCTGAAGCACAATCATCTCAGTATAAGTCAACTGAGTGAGAGTGGCTATATTGTCAAAATTGAAAAATCAAAATGCCAAATACTAGACAAAGAGACACACAAGATCATACTCAGAGGAATCATAAGAGGAGGTCTATACAATGTAGATTGGTGTAGTGGAGAAAGAGTAACATGCCTCATAGCACTCAGCTCTTCAGAAGCAGCAAACTAGCTGTGGCACAAGAGATTATGCCACTTGAACTTCAACTCAATCCGACATTTGGCGAAGCATAATCTAGTTGAAGGATTACCACAGAAGAAGTTCCGGAAAGAAGGAGTATGTAGAGCATGTCAGTTTGGACAACATACAAAAGCCTCCTTCGAGATCAGGCCAGTTACAGCGAGCACAGAGAGGATCTAGGAACTGCTCCACATGGATTTGTTTGGTCCAGTCACCCACCCACAATTGGAAAACGAAGATATATATTAGTGGTTGTTGATGACTACTCAAGATATACATGGGTGGTGCTGCTTAAATCCAAGGATGAAGTCAAAATTCTTCTACCAGATATGATCAATCGTCTTTAGAATGAAAAAGGATTGAAAGTTAAGAGGATAAGATCAGACAAAAGAACAGAATTTTACAATGGACCTCTAATGGACTTCTGCGCTGAGATAGGAATTGGACATGAGAAGTCTGCACCAAGAACTCCTCAACAGAATGGTCTCGCTGAGCGAAGGAATAGAACTCTCAAAGAAGCAGTGAGAATCATGATGGCTGAAACTGACATTGGAAAGGGATTCTGGGGAGAAGCCTTAATGACAGCCTGCTACACACAAAACAAAAGTGCATTCAACACGCGGCTGCACAAGACTCCCTACGAGATCTACAATGGTCGTAAGTCTTCTATAGCCCATCTTCGTGCTTTCGGCTCTCCATGTTATATTCACAATAATGGGAAGTTTAAGTTGAGTACCTTCACCCCTAAGGCTTATGAAAGTGTGTTCCTTGGATATGGACACCCTTCATATAAGGGATATATGGTATTTAACAAGACAACCCAGCTTGTGGAAATAACATGTCATGTTGTTTTTGATGAAGCTACTTTAATGCGCAGGACACTCCAAGAACTGAGTCTAGGGAATCATGAGATTAAGGATGTCAATGAGGAACCTAAAAATGATATTGATAATAATCAGACAGTTCCTCTGACTAGATCTATGAATGATAACTCTGAGACTCCGGTTGCCTCGGCTGATTTCCAAACAGTCGAGAGGGACAATGATGCAAATGTCATCGTTGAGGCCTCAAAGACCACAAAAATAGAAGATTCAGGTGAAAAGAAACCCCCTGAAGCACAAAATGCGGTCTTGGAAGCAGAGCTAGCTGACACCCAGGAAGTCAACCTTGAGGATACCAAGGAAGCAAACTCCGCTGACGATTCAGCTGCTATTCAGAATCCAGAAGCGGATCAGGACGTAGTTCCAGAACAAGGAGATGAAGGAGCTTCTGAAGAAAAAGAAGAAATAGTTCCAGAATCTGGTGTTGAACCGTCTCAAGAGAAACATCCTACAGTTTCGGAAGATCCAGTTGCTCATGCTGAAGCCGTACCTGTGAAGAAGCCTAGTTGGCTAAGAGATCATCCCAAGGAAGACATCCTTGATGATATTGGAAATCCTGTTCGAACCAGACTAGGGACATCGTTGATGTCTTGCTTCTTATCTCAGATCAAACCAGTGAAGATCACAGAAGCTCTTCAATCAACAGACTGGATAAATGCGATGCAGGAAAAACTAAATGAGTTCGCTCGCAACAATGTGTGGTATCTGGTGGTTCGACCTACACATCAGTCTGTGATTGGTACGAAGTGGGTCTTCAAGAATAAGAGAGATGAGACCGGTACCATTGTTCGAAATAAGGCGAGATTGGTTTCAAAAGGTTACGCACAATGTGAGGGAATAGATTTCAACGAGACGTTTGCGCCAGTGGCCAGACTGAAAACAATCCGACTATTCCTAGCGTATGCAGCCTATCACAACTTCACAGTTCTTTAGATGGATGTGAAGAGTGTCTTCCTCAACGACGAGTTAAAGGAAGAAGTCTACGTCGAACAACCCCCAGGTTTCGAGAAAGGAAATCAAGTCTACAAGCTAAGGAAAACTTTATATGGATTAAAGCAAGCACCTAGAGCATGGTATGAAACTCTCTCACAGTTTCCGCTCAAAAGTGGATTTGAAAAGGGTGCCATAGATCGAACACTATTCAAGATAAAAGATGGAGAGGACATTCTACTTGTTTAGATCTATGTAGACGACATCATCTTCGGAAACAAACATATGAAGTTATGCGAGAAGTTTGCCCAGCTGATGCAGAACAAATTTCAAATGAGCATGATGGGCAAGATGACATACTTTCTTGGTTTGTAAGTCGATCAGTCTGACGAAGGGATTTTCATAGGTCAGAAGAAGTATACTCAAGGCCTGATCAACAATTTTTTTCCCGAGAAGACAAAATCACTAAGGATTCCTATGAGCACTGGTTCTCATATTACTATCGATGAAGAAGGAGAACTTATCAACCCGACAACTTATAGAGGAATAATTGTGTCTCTACTGTATCTAACTGCCAGTCGACCTGATATATCATATGTCGTGGGTGTATGTGCAAGATTTCAGGTGAATCCTAAGAAGTCACACATGGCAGCAAAGAGAGTTGTAAGATACTTCAAGAGTACAGAGTCTCTCGGTATCTGGTATCCCAAAACTGATGGATTCATGTTGAATGGATTCTCTGATTCAGATTTTGGAGGCTGCTGAATCGACAAAAAGAGCACAAGTGGAAACTGTCAGTTTTTAGGACATAAACTGATCAGCTGGTTCAGCAAGAAACAACATTCTATCGCTACATCAACCACAAATGCAGAGTATGTAGCAGCAGTCAGCTGTTGTGCTCAAGTGCTTTGGATAAGGAAGCAACTTCAGGATTATAGAATAGATACAGGATGTGTTCCAATCTACTGTGATAGTAACAGCGCAGTTTCAATCTCGAAGAATCCAGTTCTACACTCCAGGACGAAGCACATTGATATTTTTCATCATTTCATTCGAGACCACATAAAAAAGGAGGATGTCTCGGTGGAATATATTAGAACTGAAGACCAGCTAGCGGACATCTTTACCAAACCGCTACCTGAGGCTCGTATCAAAGAGCTATGCATCAAACAAGGTCTTCTAGAGCTTGATGAAGTCTCAATAGAAGGAGACGTTAAGTAATCAGTGCAACAGCTGTTAATTGTACTTATTCGAGATGATGATTAAGTCAATTACAGTTTGTTAAATATTTGCAGTTTTATTTAAGACACAGAGGAAATAAGAATTTCCTTCATTAATATGAAAATGAGGAGACAAGTCATCCATACATCCAGAGAAATCAGTTACTTTCTCCATTATATAGAGGAGGATACATTGTCAAAGCAAGGTACATGGAGTTCACATCTACGGGAAGTAAAAGGAAGCACACTTTGAAGGATAAAAGTCAGTGGCAATCAGTCTTGTTCCATCTTCCGTGAGGAGAGGAAGCCTTTTCTCAATGAGCCAGCCCAATTGCATGCTGTATGGGATGGTAATCTCAGAAAGATTTTGAAATGCAGTTTTCAGACGGTCAAAAATGAAGGCAGCCCAGTCGACCTCAGCCTGATCCTCAAATGCCATCATTGCTCTCCAGATAGGTGGCGAAAAGTTTTTTTGCATCAAAGGATTACAGTGCACCAGCTGGTTAATGATATCAAAGGACTCCTAGTGTCGAGGCTGAAGGAATCTACAGGGAGCTGTTGGACTGAAGTCGCTATCGTTACCCCTCCACTCCCACCAGGACGACCACTCAGGAGCCATTTCGTCTATTTGATAATGCAAAACGGGCACTCCTTGGTGAGGCAGTTGAAATTCTTGAGACAAGAAGTCTGCGGACAAGGTGAACTCCACTCCGTTGATGTTGAAGGAGATCTCATCCTCAGAAACGGTCAAATTGTAAACGTTTACCTTAAGCAGATCCTGCTGTAAAGCAACAGGCTGCACAGACAAGAAGCGATCCAGGCCATTAGTCTCTAAGAGGTTCATAGTCTCGTAGTACACATCTTCTAGTCTCCAGTACTTAGCATAAAGCCTTCTACTATTGAAGATCTTGTTCCGTAGGATTGTGACTCTAGCCATCTCTTCTACAATGTTCACGGGATCAGCCATGTTTAAGGAGTATTATGCTGGAAAGTAAAAAAAGAAAGGATTTACTAATTCACCTCGTCAATGGAACACTTATAGGGAGACATGAGCTGCCCAAATGACATTTCCACATCATCACCACGGGAGGAAATGACCTATCAGATCAGTGGCAAAAGGAATGAAGTGGCGATTTAATACTCAACCACCTCTTCATGACAATCGCTATTAAAGATAGCCAATAGGTAAGACGACTAGGATCTCCGAGTCCATCAAGAGATTGAAATCATAATCATTATGATGTCCAGACATCATTGTAGTTCAGGAACAAAATTCGAGAACTGAGTGAAATTGTGCATGAAAACTGTCAAGATCACTATGCCATATATCAAAGGGAGAAACAATATCTACCTGGCCAAGGAAGCAGCAGCTCAGTTCTTCTTCTAAGAGATATCCTTTGGATTATCTCAAGCAACCCTGGCTAAGATTAAGGAGAGAGAAAACTGCTAATGACAAGGCGCTCATTTTTTATTACCTTGAAGATCTCGGTGGCATGTCGCATTAAATGCGGAGCAACATGACGACATATTACCCGGAGCCACATCAATCCTTCCTTACGTTGCTACACGGCGTGTTAGGCAACTTGAACAGGTGCCAACATCAGCATCAATCGCAGTCGTTCAAAATAAAAAAGGGTTTAAATTTCAGCCTATGATTTGTGCCAAACATCGATCACCAAAAACCCTTAAACCCATCCCGTCGTCATCTCGATTACTCAACTCCCTGCCTGTCACTCAGTCACGACATCAAAAGATCTCAACCCAAGAACCTCTCAAATCAACCACACTCCATCTCTAGTTCATGCCGAAAGGGAGAAACCAAACTATGGATACCAGCGCTTCTGAAAATCCAGAACAACTTGTCGTCACTGAGGAGACCTCTCAGGATGAAATATTTCAGATAGTTGAAAACTCCAGCACCATTGATCGACAGCTCCTAATATCACAAGTCGTGAAGGAGAAAATTCTAAATTGGAAGAATTTGCTCTCAATCACCACTGACGAGACGATTGCCAAGGAAATTGCTAGAAAGCTCCTAAGTGAGAATTTAACAAAGTTCTTAACTGCATGCCCTCGGAGGTTCAATCCAAATCGCGTTGTTGAGTTCTATGAAAATTCTACCTTCAACGACAAAGATCAATTCTTCCTAACTGAGGTTGGCACGAAGAAGATAAAAGTCGATCCTGCTCTTATTGCTCATCATCTACATCTACCGAAGACTGGAGTCCATATTGCCAACTATCTTCAGAACAATGATGAATTAACGGCTCACTGGCTAAAATGAAAGAAGCCTGAGGTACCAGAAAAATTCAAAGCCGCCACAAAGGTATCCGAACTGAATCCATCTTACAAGATACTCTGTGAGATCGCTGATGTGGTGTAAAAGTAACACTTTATCATGTTAAATTTTCAATCCAAGGTTCTTCTAATTTGCCCTATAGAATAACATCTACTCGTATGAAAACTTTATAGCTAGGTAACACTTTAGTCGTTGAGTTTCTATTGACTAGGCAATATCGTAACAATCTAAACATAAATGAAATCAAGCATATTTCAAATCATGATCAAGTATAATCCAATGATTAACTTAATCAATTCTCTCCAATTAGGTAGAAAAAGTACCATGTACAACAATGAGATAAGAGTGAATGTTGAGTGAATATCAAATGTGTGCAATTTCGATCAAATCATGATGTAAACCATATTTAATTCCTAGGAGATTGAGCAATCCACCCTACACTAGTTAACCCCTTGTCACGGCGAGCTAACAGTTGATGATACTAGAACTCTCAAACAATCACATTATCGAATCCTGGACCACTCCTTCTAGAACATAGATTATTGCCCTATGATCTATCTCCGCACAGGGATTGGATCTAAAATCATATGAATCTACACTATTCACGACGATTCCGCCCGCCTGTTGGCTGCAGCGTTCACATCAACTACCACCTACGTTGGCTATTACCTACACCTAGGTGGTAAGGATTAAGATCTAGTGCAATTCAAGCTCTCAAAGGAAAGTAAACAATCATCATTCAATCTCATTTCAACACATTATCCATTCAAACAACAATCACAAAAGAGCTTAGTTCCTCATACCTTCAATTTCGTACAATACAATAGAGAAAGTAATATAATCCATTACAAAATTGATAGGTCTAATGTTGATCTTCCTCAGTTGCCTTCCTTGTACTCAATCTACCTCTTGATCTTCCTTGATCTTCACCAAATGTGGAGGAATATGGCCTAGATCCTCTTGAATGTGGATGGGAAGTGTTTGGAAGATGGATTGGGAGAGAATTTTCCTAACGGTTATTTGAAATTTTGGCAAAAGTCCTTTTAAAATTCAAGAATCCCCCTTTTATAGACGAGCAAACAGAGCCTAAGATCGCCCGGGCCGAATTAGGCTCGCCCGAGCTAGCTGAAAAACCACCAAAAACCGCCAAAAACCGCCAAAACCCAATCAGGCTTGGCTCGGCCGAGCGGATCCTCTGAAATGCTAGGCTTGGTTGAGCAAGGCAAGGTCGGCCGAGCCAAGCCTCTGTTCCACAAGGCTCGGTCGAGCCTGACCTGGCTTGGCCGAGCGATCTCTCTGAAATCGGTCTCTTCCTTCCTTTTGCTCCGCTCGGTCGATCCAACTTCCTTTTGACCTTCGGCTCGGGTGATTTGCCTCCAAAACTCAACACAAAGTGCTGTTTTATGCTCAAAACTCAACCTACAACATTCCAAACACTAAAACACGAAAACACAACAAAAGAGCAACAGAAACATATGATATGAGGGTAAAATGGACGCAAACGTGCACGCTCACACATCGGAATATAGGTCATTTTACGCACATATCAATCGCGCTGAGGATGATTTATTGGGGGATTGGATCTCTATCTGAGCTAAGCAGTCCCAAATAGTCTCTGATGATGGCTCTTGATGACTGCCCTGGAGGAGATTAGGCGGCATACGTCTTTGGTCGATTGTTGGAAAACGCAAAGAAGAACAGAGATATTCCAACCAAAGGAAAGTTCTTTTCTAGCGTCGGTTTAGGTTTGAAGGTTAGCTACCTTCTTGAGCGCATTCTAGGAACACATGATGAAAGAGAAGATCTCATAGCATCTGACTTTATTCCACCAAAGGTTCCAGTTTATCGCGCAACGTTGAAGGATGAAGCAGATGACAATTTGGACGACATGGAAATACATGCTGAGACATTTGAGGACCTCAAGACCATTCCAACAGTTCGAACTGCTGAAGATTCCAAGAAACCAAAGAAGACAGGCACTTCCGCTCAAAAGCCTGCACAAAAGCGAAACAAAAGAAAGAGAAAACAAATAGATGACAATCCTGAAGACGACTCACAACAAGGAAATCATCAAGCTGTTAAACAGCTCCAACATCAGAAGAAAAAGAAGGCAAATCAAGATATGACAGTCCACTCAGTTGCCAAAGAATTGCAATTCGATGCTACACTTGAAGGGGCAGGTCAACCCTCCAATCCATGTGAAACAGTTCCAAACCCAGAACTAGCATGTCCTGCAGAAATGGAAGGCTCATCATCATCTAGTTCTGAGCACACTACGTCTCTTAGACAAGTACTGCAGGAGGATGACCAAATCACCTTCATAGATATCAACAAGGAAGCAGAAAATGAGAATGTACCCCTCTTGAATTCAGGGGGAACGGATCACCTTGATTCTCATCAAGTGACTACCTTAAGCGAAATGACATCACATTTAGAAATCATCACACAAACGATCAATGAATATCATGCAGCTCTTGAGCAGCTGGACACCCAGCGATGGGAACTTGACTCCCAGCAGTAAGAACTAGATGTTCAACGACGAAAGCTGGACAACAATGAACAAATGTTCACAAGACGTCTATTGATCGATGCAAAATCCTGCAAACAGATTATAGCACAGAGCAAATAAATTTATAATAACCCAGAGGTTGTCGAACCCACAGGGACAGTGCAACGCGGGAAAATCATGTACTGAATGTAGTTTTCAAAACCTTTGTTTGGGCAAATCAATTTTAAGGGTTTTGGGTTTTTCAAGACAAATAATTAAACAGATAAAATTCAAATATTAAAAAGCACAGATTCTAGGGAAGTCTACCAATCTGATCAACATGCAAGAAACAAATATTCAAACCCTGAAAAGATATTTTGGTGGAAACTCTATTATTGTGGAATCAATTCCTTGGTCGGGCAATTAAATCCTAAATTATCAACTAGTTATTATCTCCTCTCGGTCTCACAAACACAGTTAATTAATTTCATAAAAATTTAGATTAATCCTACAATTGAAATCTTCTAGGTCGGACAGATAATCAAAAGTCTTAAATCCTAACTTCCTATCACTAACCTTCACCTCTCGGTCCTTCGATTAATAACTGGAACCTACCTCAATCTTCATCTTTCGATCCTTCAATGAGAATAGACTTAAAATCAAACATAGGATTTAAACCAATTTTTAAGGGGTTTGAACAATTGAATCTAAACATGCATCACAGATGGAGAACCCCTAGAACCTGTTTAGGGTTCTAGCCTAACATATTGAAAATAAACATTGCAGGGAAAATTAAAGATTGCATTAAAAAGTAAAGTGTTGGGAAATTTGGCTAAGTTTCCCTTCCCCAGTAGCTAATTGTATAGATTATAGTTTTGGTGGATCAAAACCTAAGTCCTACCAGCGTCAGTTTGTCTCTAGAATAGCTCTAGTCTCAAATGTAAAGTCCTGTTTAGGTCTTTTGAGTTGTAAGTCGTAGCTGATCAAGACTCATGCTGGCTACTGTTCACCAGCATGAGATGTGCTTACCAGTTGAGAGAAGTCTCACCAGCAAGCGACTGACAAGACTCATGCTGACACTGTTCATCAGCATGAGTAGAGCTAACGACTGGCTATTGTTCACCAGCAGAATATGTGTTCTGGTTGACACTATTCACCAGCGGTGAAGTCACCAGTCATGGGAGATTCCAAGAGTTAACATCCAGACATATTGGTAGACTTAGATTGTGCCAGCGAAAGTCACCAGCAGAGACTGCCAGCACAAGATCACCAGCATGATCTACCAGTCGGATGTTACCAGCTGAATTGAAGATTCGCTCTCCCAGAGTCTTAGAGACAAAAAGAAGATTCGTCTGAGGAATCAACTGACAAAGTATGACCTTAAGGAGGATACCTTAAAGTCTATCAGTTACAAGACACCAGTTGTGATTCCTCGTACTGACGAAATAGAGCCGTTCTGACACAAAGAGATCTGTGTCAGATAAAGCGGTCAAAGGCATGGCGCTTTCCGGAAAAGCCTACCTGCCGCCCGCAGAAGGACACCCTAGGTCTGAGACCTTTTCCGGACGTGTCCAAACGGCTAGGAGATTTGAATCGAGCTCCTGCATCTATAAATACGTCGGGACCGTCAACATTCAGACTCTCCTTCCTCTCGCTATCTCCGAAATTATCCAGCAAGATCTAGCAGATACTTTCGAGGCTTTTCTTAAAGCTATTCCGTGTGTCGATTATTCGTCGAACACGAGACTCCGAGCTTCCAGCTTGTGAGTTACAGATTCCGTGTGTCGATTCCTTCGAACACGAGACTTCAAGCTTCCAGCTTGTAAGTTCAGATCTCTTTGGTGATCTTTCTCTTTGAGGAAGTTCACAGCAGCTCTCGTGCCAGCCAGCACCTGAGTTATTACGGGCTTTTGCCGCACTCAGATACGTTCTTGGGAGAACTAAACACCCACGTCGTCAGTGGTACCGGTGGAGGTTAAAGTGACGTGCTCGCACTCCATCCAGCTGACAAGAGTTGAAGAAGGACAAGACCCGGGAGCGGTTGATCCAGTGGACTGGTGGACGGGGCATTCACCAGCTGGAGATAGATCGTAGGATAATCTTGTATCCGGATTACTCTAGTGAATTTCCAGTGCTTCGACTGGAGAGTGGACGTAGATCAGTTGATCGAACCACTATAAATATCCTTGCCATTTACTTGCTTTCAGTACTTACATTCGTATTTAAAACCCAGCACACAAGTGCTGGAGTATAACTGAAACCAGTTTATAACTGTGCAAACTCGACTCTAAAATTTTCTAAGTCCTGAGTCATCAGCTGACCAGCCAGTTGCCAGTCAGCTGAATACTCAGTTGCCAGTTGACTTACCAGCTGACAAGGTCCCAGTCAGCTGTGTAACCAGCAGAGTGCAAGAAACGAACTTACGTATTTTCCGCTGCCAAAGTATACCCTGATATCCGGGACCAACATAAAGGTTTTAACAAAAACTAAAGAGGAATTCTGAAAAGCTTAAAGTGAAAACAGAAAAATTAAAGTAAAGATAAAATTTAGTACTTTAACACAAAAACTGACCACCTTAATTATGAGCTATTCAAGAGATTATATTGCGGTAGGGTTGAGGCCTTGGATGGTATCTTTGCTCCAAAATTCGTCCTCCATTTGATATGGTATCTTCTCCTTTTAAATCTTCAGCACGTGCAAATTTGGTCTTCAAAACTCCGCATCTCGGCCGAGATAGGCTCCGCCACGGTCGGGACCTTCCTCTCGCCTTGATCAATTCTTGGCCCGATTTCAACTCATTTCGACCCTCCATCTCACCCGGGATTCGGTCCACCACACCGGGACAGAGCTCCTGCACCTTGGTCGATCTCCACTCCAACTCGGCCGAAACAGACAGCCTTGTTGTGGCGAATTCCTTCAACTCTTTGACCAATTCATCACTTTTTCTTCATTTTTCCTGCATAATTCTCCACCACAAGCATAATACCGTCCACTATACACTCATGCTCAATTTATTAGATATAATAAACAAAAACTTATAAAAGATAAGAAAAATAATGCGATAAGTGAGTAGAAATATGAGCTTATCATCTATCTTACTTGCCCTTTGCAGTGGTCTGTACACTTGCAGAATAGCGTGTTGCAAAATACGCTATCAGACTTACAAAACCTTCAATACTTGTCCAAGTATTGAAGTGTATATACTGTGAGACTTGCTTAATAACAACAGACCTAAGCTTAAAGTCTTTCAAGTACCCTAAACTAAGTTCTATCAGTTTAGGAGATCAAGTGTAAGTTATATTATGTTATATTATATTATATTTACTTCCGCTGCATATTACGTACTTTGATTTCGGGACCAACAGGGATTACAATTGAGACAGCTTGTGGATAGGTTGTTGGTTTGAGCTACGACATATCAGTATATAAGTGAGCTTATCCTTGGTATTTGGTGTGTCGATACATATTTATGTATTGATGGGATCAACAGTCAGATGAGTCATTCTCATTAACATATGAATGAGTCAGATCTCTAATATACTTGCTCTGATCTTAAATCTAATAGAAAGCTAAAGGGCATGCACTAGTTGACCACACTTTGATTTGCTATGATGGCGAGTCTTTCATGTATTCTTATATGAACATCCTCGATATTGAAAATTAGTGTGTGTCCTGCTTAGACTGGACATGTAGGTAATTATATCTATTTCAGGATGGGCACATTCCCCGACGAGCTCACGAAGTTCTTTATGCTAAGTACTGCAAGCTGAATCGTTGATTCAAGCATAAGTGAAAAGGGATTAGTGATAATATTCAGGAAATGAGAAATTAATTAATTATGGCATATTATCATATGCCAGATTATTAAATGAATGTCTAAAACATTAAATATGTGGACCATCCAAGTCTAATGCACTCATTCCTAATAACGTGGTAATAAAATTGTGAGTCAACATTAATTTCTTTGGTGAAAACAAATAAATTCTCTCAACTTTGGTGTAACTCGATATCGCATCCTCACCACATTTTCGAGGAGCAAGAGAACAAATTGGAAGACCAGATCTGTAGGAAAACCAAATCTCAATCAATCATAATTTTTTTAACAGTTGGAGTTTAGGTATTTCTCATCCATCCTTCATCATTAAATATTAGGAGCATGCATAGGTTCTTCTGAATTATTTAATTGGATAATTTTTTTGATATCTTGAGAACGATCCAAAGCAAAAGAAATAATAAATGACAATTCACATTGTATGTTGTAGAATCAGATCTTACAACTACAAACACTCAAATCAAGTCACTCTCCTCGACTCCGAAAGCCCTAAAAGAATTGGGCAATGGAAAAAGATTAACTTTCTCACTAGATCTGGATGCAACACTCAAAGCTCAATGTCCACCCATTTTGAACTTGGGGCTTCTATTTCGAGCCATCCCTCGGTTTTGAAAGCTCATCATGCAAAACTACCTTAAAGCAGACAACTTGATAGGACTCTAGTTCTCAGGGAGTATTTTCTCAATTAAATTCTATAATAAATAAAAAAACATTTTGATTTCGAAGAACGTTGCTAGATCAGTTCTAAATTTTTTCAGGACATCAAAATAGCATGGAGCTAACCTCCATAAGCATAAATTGGTACCCCAAACAATTGTGTTATTAGAATTAATCATGTAAGCCTTTTAACATGAAATTATTTATGGAACTTTACGCTCTAGAATACTTTTTAGAATACTTTTTGAACTTGGATTTTTCTCTCTCCATATCTTATTCAAGAGCCGGTCCCACCCATTCCAATGATCTCTAGTTTTGGAGTTTGGTTTACCCACTCGAATTTTATCTTATCTCAGAGCTTGGTCTGCCCATTCTGATGATTTCTTATCCCAGAGCTTCGTCCGCCTACTCTATCGAACATCTTATACTCCCTCCGTCCCAAGTAAATTGTCCACATTTCCTTTTTCGTCTGTTCCACAATATTAGTCCACTTTCCTAAAATAGCAAATTCTCTACACTCATCAATAAAATATTCATCCCACTAACTCCCACTACCACTCACATGCATTGGTTATCGTGCCCAGTCAAATGTGGACAATTTGACCGGGACGGAGGGAGTATTAGTTTAGAGTCTTTAGACTCAAAAAATATGAAAGATGCTGGAGGGCAAAATTATATAATAGAACTAATCGGTAGAATAAATTTCCCTAAATAAGAAAAAAATGGTACAAGATTTCCCTACTTATTTATACTTTGGGATATATATTTGGGTATTCCCGATTTCTCTCTACCCCATTGTAGATGCTCTACTTGATAATATAGGAGAGATATATTAGTTTGGGCTCGAAAACTGTGAAAGAAGCCTAATGGTGAATGTTGATAAAGTGGTTGTGATTGATACTTTTAATGATGATTAGTGGTGTTGAGAAATAATTAAAACATGTTTTGGGTATGAAGAATAATGAAATAACGTTTTAAAAATATTATTCTCATATTTTTATGACTTAATCTTATATTAAATTTGTTTTGATTTATTTCTTTATAGATTAGATTTGTTTTGACTTATCTTCTAAATAATATTTGATTAACTTGCTTCCTGAATTGATTAAGATTAATAATGTAATTCCTATTTGATTGTGATTAGAAATTTATTTTCTATCTATATCAATCAGATCATTCATCAATACAATGATGAGTTTATTTTCTTGATATCATTTACTTAGAAAATCTTGTCAGGCAATTATTTATCCATCCAGCATCATTGAAACAAGCTGCGCTTAATACATTTACAATACCACATAATAATATATTTTTGAGCATTCATTATTTTAAACTAAATACTTTTTTCTAAAGCAAATTGGAATGAATAAATTCAGACAAGGATTGTAGCCGTTAGATAGGGGTATTCTTGGACAAATCATATCCGTAATTTTAAATAAATACTTGGCAACTCACCAAACTTGTTTCTCTCTACAAAAATTCACGAAACAGCAGCGCACCCAAAAACAATTCAAATTGAGCTGCGGTCGACACACCGAAACTAGGGGTTTTAGTTACGTCGTATGCCAAAGCTGAATGCTGCATTCCTGTAAATTAAGGTTCGATATTATCTAAATTATTCTCTATGTTTGTTTTGCGTGTAAAGAACCATTTTATTTAATTATTTATTTTTTTGGTTTTTGCATTTCTTATTTTATCTACCCAGTATCAAAGTTGTAATTCATGTTCCAATCTCCAGATTTTTGTTTTTCGGGTCCAATTCTTATTTAGTTTTGAGCTCTGTTTAATGAATGTGAAGAAACAGTATTGATCCGAATGATGGTGAATTGATTTTATAACCCAAAAATATTTTTGGTGACTTTATTATAATTTTTTTGAATTTTTTTTTAAAATTTGACGACCCCATTATTTCTACTCTATTTATGTTAAAACACTTTGGTATTAATACTGCTGTTTGGCGAGGAAGAATGGAGAAGGAGCTCACTGAGCTATTTGAGTCGGTCAAGAGGGCTGCAGATGCGGCTGACAACTCACCTGGGGAAGAGGATCGATGCCTAGATGCCCTAAAACAACTCAAGAAGTTCCCTGTTAATTATCACGTCCTTGTATCCACGCAGGTATTTTCAAGTGTCTTAGATACTGGCCTTGTGTTGTTTTTCATACTACGATGATCTTTCAATGCAGAACTCTTACATTATGTGAGGTTTTATTTTAATACATTCCTCTTTCACGTTTCATAAATATTTGTAAGAATCATATCCTGTCTTTTTAACCTTAAAATGTTGGCAATCTAGACTGACCTCTGAACCTATTCCAAAGACCTTGCTAGTTACAATATGTGCATTTGGTATGAATGTGATTCACATTTGGGGGTTCAAGCTAATCCTTGCATGAATATTCATTTTGGCATCAATTAGAATTACTTTTTACTCACACTCAGTAGATGATATTGAGTTGTCTTGTCTGGTCAGTTTATTACTTTTCACTCCCCTTGCATTATTTCAGGTTGGGAAGCGTCTCCGCCAACTGACTAAACATAGGAGTCACAAGATCAAAGTGCTGGCTTCTGATTTGGAAACAATGAATGCCAAGAAGAACGGCAATAATGAAAATGGTGATTCCGTGAAAACTGAACCTTGAGGCGCAGAATCTAATGGGGTGAAGAATATTCAAAGGACCAACTCTGATCATATTTCTGATGCTAAGAAACTGAAGGTGGAAATTTCTGATAAAGCAATTAAGTTGGGAGCTTCCTCTAGTTTTAAATTCGAGAAAGGTGAAGGCAAAGTGGAGAAAGTAAGTTGTGGAGTGCGAAAGCCACCATCAAATCCTGCTGGCCCGCCAAAACTGTCTGCTATGGTATACTGCAAGGACCCAGTGAGGGACAAAGTCCGGGATATTTTTGGCGAAGAGTGTCTAATGAGGTTGATGGCAATGATTATAATTTGAAACGGAGGGTTGATGAATGTGATCCTTATCGAGTTGCTGTTTTAGTGGAGACTGCACTGTTTGACAACTGGGGCAAGTCCACTGGTGCACACAAGTTCAAATATAGGTCCATAATTTTCAACATTAAGGATCCAAGTAACCCAGATTTTGGGGAGATTGAGCCACGCGAGGTTCTAGATTTGACGCCTGAACAAATGGCCAGCCTAGAAAGACGGGGGCAGAATCAAGCAGAATTAAAGATGATGTTCAACAGCGAACGTGCAGCAGCTCCCAAGGCTAGTACGAACGAGTTCACTTGCGGTAGGTGCAAGAAGAAGGAAACAACGTACTATCAGATGCAGACGACGACCTGCGTCAACTGCGGTAACCACTGGAAGTTCTGCTGAAGGCATATGCGGCAAGATTATCCAGGTCCAATTGTTTCATTTTTTAACCCAGAGTAGGCATCATTTACTGTGGTAGACATTATAATTACTGACGGAATAGTTTTTGTACTTGTATTGTAACCATACCTTTATTATAAATTTTTTTTTTAAAATATAATATTATTAATTTATTATCTTATCGAATTTGCTGATTTTTTACACTGGTCTAAATCGGGACCGGAGAAATTTATTATATAATGGAATTTATTAATCTAAAGAGTATTAATTTATGGAGGTTATATATATATATATAGAGGGGTGCACTATGGTGGAAACCACCTCTTTGATGTGAAATAAGACTTGATCTTAACCTTTGATTAATAATATCAACGTGCCAGATTTATTTTTGAAACTGAAAAAATTCGGTGCAATAAAAGAACAAAAAAGTTGCATTAAAGGGTTACATGGTAAATTTGCAGCTCCCCATATCTTACCCACGATTTAATTTGCTAAAATTTCGGAACAATTTTAAATTAAATATGGGACGAGATTCAGAATTAATGGGGCGGTTATCTTGAATAATTTTATCGAATTTGCTGCAGTATTAAGAGATAAAAGTTGCAATATTAAGAGGAAGAAGTTGCATTACGTGATTTTTTTAAAATCAAAATTATATATGCACGATTTTCACCCCTAATTTTGTGGAATTTTATTTCTAAAATACGTCATTTCAAAATTAAATTATATTTGCTTCCTATTTTAATGGGATTGGTTATCTGAATCATAATATTTCAAAATTAATTTCATTTTCTTCATAATTTTCTAGAAAATTGCAGTATTTGGATTTGTTGCATAATTCAAAGAAAAAAATTGCATTGTTTAGAAGTCAAAGTTGCATATGTAGTTATTTTGGTTTGTAATTAAAAATAATATTTACACGATTTCTAGTCCGATATTGTGGAATTTGATTCATAAAATAATATATTTCAAAATTAACTGATATTTGCTTCCTAATTTTTTGGGATTGGATCATTAAATTTTCGAATTTCAAATTAATTTTTATGTTCTTTGGGATTTCAAACATTAAGCAATTTTAAAAGATCATAAATAAAATTCAACTTGTTTATCAATAAAAAATTACATATTTTATACAATTTAGTTGCAGTAAATGATATAATCATTTGCAGTAATTAAATGTCTAATGCACGGATCCATACAACCACACAAAAAAAGCAATTATAAATTTTTTAAAAGCAAATTACTATCATTGTTATTATTATGAAAATCATGTGCAGTATTACAGACGTAATTACTGCATATTTCGTGACAGTAGTAACTTTACTAAAGACAAAAAATAGAAATATCACGCGACAAATACAAGCAGTACTCTTAAAATATTGCAATAAATATGCTCTATTTATGCATGTTTACAGGCGAAATAACTGCATATTTTTTAATGAAATTATACACTAAAACCACGTGCATAAAAAAACATGCAAAAAAATGTAAATGAAAAAGAAAAATATTAAAAAACTTTATCTAAAACGTCGCCGGAATAATCGGTGTACACTCGATGTACCAATAACTGCAAATTTATATGCTTGATGTATGACAATTTACAGGTTTGATATATGCAACTTTAAATTACATTCTATCAATTCGTATCAACGACCAACATAGACGAAAATTAACTAGCTTGATATATATTATTGCAAATTTACAAGCTTGATATATGCACATTTACAGGCTTGATATATGCAAATTTACAGGCTTGATATATAAATATCTGATTTTTTTTTTTGTTTCTCATAATCAAATTTAAATCCTAATATCTATATTTCAGACTGCATCTGAAAGCATCTAAAGATAATCAAAATATATATTATAGGTAACAACAGAAAAGGCAATAATCATACGTTTTCTACCGCCATAAACCTCAGTTGTAGGCCAACACAGCTTTGTTCAGTTTTTTTTCGCTGCACATTCTAATCCACGCCATAAGAATCCATGGTCTCCTTCCCAGTTGCTCAAGAAATGCTGCAACTAATAAAACCATATAGCGCACAATCTTTATGAAGAAAAGCATATGCATTAACAATTGTATATGTAACATACCTTTATCCAATGTCTCCATGACTTACTCGTTAGAACAGCTGGGTACAAAAATATGGAAGATTATATCACCGCCATCCACCAATGAAGATTTTACAATCGCTTGATAGTTGATATCCTCTCACTGCCGTCTTCCAGAGTTTTGAAAAAAAAAACATTATGTATAATTTAACAAAAATATAAAAGATATGCACATCATGATAGAGTGAAATTAGGAATCGGTTATAGTAATATTTCAAGTATAGAATTTATATTCCTATAATGCCCTCTTATTTGATTTAATAAGCTAAATAAAACAATAAAAACTAAATATAAGATTTAATCAAAGCCTTTAAAATTAAAAAATCTATGGATCAAATTAGTTCTTATCTCTCATCTGGGAAGTGGTTCACATATGATTACAACTCTATATATATATATATATATAGGGGAGTGATCTAGGCTGAACATGTATATGTGAATGAACAGAGAACAAAATCTAACCATCCATTTTTTAAATGAACGTGCAAGATTTAAACTTTCCGTCTATCATTAAATAGTTTCGATTGTGTCATTAAAAGGGCAAAAAGGGAACAAAAAAAAAACGCACGACTTAAAAACTGAAAGCCAATAATTATGGGTGCAGTTACCAATTAGGATCAACCCACGATCTATACAAAATTAATCGAATATTTAGCGTGGTTGTTGTTTGTCATTAATGATTTCAAATTAACCCAAATTAGGTCAATTAATTTTAAAGGAGTAAAAGAATCATACAAACATTGAAGTTCAACTGCACAATTCGACGGTAGAAAGTCTGAAAATTCCATTGAGCATTATTATTTTTCCTGCGATTAATTCCTAAAACTTTTTTTTACAATACAACAACCGAAAGAGAAACTTGAAGCCGTGCGTTTTTATTCTCATATTTTAACTAGGGCTTCAACCATTCAGTTTATCGAACGAAAAATCGACGGCTACACCACAAAAAAAATCATGGGTCCGAAAAAGAACACCACTGTGGGTGCTTCATCTTCAGGAACGACAACAAAAACCACCGTGGGTGCTTCATCTTCAGGTACGACTACTTGATTTCTGCTATTTCGAATCAATTTCTGCAAATCAAAAACGTTTTTGAAATCATTTTTTGTGGCATAAAAAAATAATAATAATAGCATTAAACTGAAAATAATGGTAGAACATTATAAACGCGGGAGTTTTCAAAGTTTTTAAAATTTCATTATTTAAGATATAGGTCGTTATTTATTTGACATTCTAGTTTAACTATCATTTTCGGTTTCGTCATATCATTTTTTGGTTTACAGAATGTCATTTTACAAGACAAAAAATAACTAAAACAACTATTAAGTCAATTGAGTGTAGCAATGTCATTTACTTATAGATAGAATATCATTAAATTAACATTAATCATATCATTTTTTCAATGCAGAACAAAGCCAAGAATACATCGAAGCTGAAGAAGAGATTCGTGCAGTTGATGTTGGGAAGTATGTTAATGACTTACTCCAAATCCAGGATTAGAATGAAATATTGTGTTGACAAATGTATTTATGCTTTTGTGTGGTTTTAGAAACAGTTTCCATGAAACGAATGTTGTTTAACTTTAGAACTTATTAAAATATGTGATGGTGTTCATTTTGCATCTGAATGACGAAAAATTGTTTATCTAATTTAATTTATGTGGCCAAAATATACAAATGTGTCGCATTACATACACACACTATTATTCATTCATAATATTTTTTTTAAAAAAACTTAAAACGATTTAAGAAATCAATAAACTTAATGATAAATAACTTGTATAATAATGATACAAGGTTAATATAATAATGATTAATTAAACAATATATAAACTCAAATATCAGGGTTTTAAAAAAATTAAAATATAAACCACTAACAAGACTTGAATCATAATTACAGATTATAATGTCAATTAAGACGAAATACGATTAACAATTGAAATTTCGTTTATAATGTATCGTTTTAAATACTAACAATATTTGAGAATAAAAATGAATTAATGATATACATAGTGAAAAACAATGACATCAAATAAAACAATAATGATAAATGAACGAAAAGATATAAGAAATAAGCAAACATTGAAAAAAAAAAACGACGTAACCTGAATCTGAAACATATTTAAACACAATCCTAGCTTTGCACTCACACCTAATAGACCTTCGTCTGCGCTTATTAATATATCCATCACGAGCATTCTCAATATCATCCTGAACAGTATGTTTCTTCCCTTCCCTAGTACAAACAACATATCTCCAAGTTACTATATCATCAACAATCTTGCTGCCGTAGATACGCGTATCAAAACCAACGTTAGAAGCATAATCTTCATAAAATTTCATTGCCTCGTCTAGGCTCCTAAAGCATTTTCCTTCATGCGGCTTTAATGCAACATCACAAATAGGAGCAAATAAAACTGAAACACAAAAAAAAAGACAAATATGAGAAAAAAAATTAATTATAAACTTTGATTTATTTACAAAACATAACAAAATATAACGCATATACATGTAATTTTTAAAAAATGATAAAGTAAGTGAATATTAATGATATGAAGTAATTGAGTAAATGACGAATTATACAATACCTGGTGAGACACTACTGGGAGAACCGGAAGAAACTGACAATACATTCAGAAAAAATATTGATGACAAGAAATAGTCAGAATAATGATATTATATCTAAACAATACTGATACATAAAAACTATAAAAAAAAATTCGTACAAAAAAAAAAAAAAAACCTACCGTATAAACACATTCATATTCACAAACAAAAAATAAAACTTCATAACATAATACAAAACATATAAACATTACTGCAATTTTGGAATCAAAACAAACAACGAAAATGAAAAACACAAAAAAAAACGACGAAACAATAACAAAAAATAAGATAGTAACGAATAAAATAAAATAACAAGTAACCAAAAAAGAAATAACTGAAAAAAACTATAAAAAAAATACCTGGAATGTCATTCATAATATCTTATGAAACAATGGCGCAGAACAAAAAAAAAAAAGAAGAAGAGACGAACGTAAAACACGTCGATGATATGAAAAAAAAAGATTAATGGAAGTAGTTAATAAACTATCGAAAAATAAGATCATAAAAAAGATATGAGACAAATCAAGAATTGATTAAAAAATACAGTTACCAAAATAAAAACCGTTCCTAAAATAAATTATAATACAATACCTATACTACCCTTAATGAAATAAAAAATCATTATTTATTTGACACGTGTCATCATATCAGCCGCTGGATTTTTTAAATCTAAGGTTAGATGTTTGTTCATTGTTCATTCACAACACTTAGTTCAGAAATGAACGCAACTCTATATATATATATATATATATATATATATATATATAGGTATGAATTTGTGAGATGATTTTTACCATGAGAAATAAGAATAAATCATTGCCATAGATTTCACTGAATATACGCTCTAGATATTCCTAGAATTTTCGCTCTTTTTATCCTCCCCAAAACCTTCATTATAAGGTAAGTTCGTCATCTTGCTCATACTAAAACTTCATCCTGCAGCATCACAACAATTTAGCTTTCATTATAAAACTAATCTACTTTCATGATATGACAAACTTGTTAGGATTTTTGTTAGAGAAATCTTTTCTTACTTTTTCTGTTTTGGTGGCCCAAAGATTGTAAAACCCAGTTTAGTCAGTTTTTCAGTTTCTAGAGTTCTAAAACTGTAATCCTTGTATATGATCAATCGAGTTGTAATAGAACTTAGTAGTTGAAGATCGAGCATAGGAGATGCTCGAAAACTGAAAAACTGCACGCCTTGAAACTTGGTTTTCACCAAGTATAGCCTTGACCAAAACTGAGTATGGGTACTCAGTATAGGGCTTTCTCGTACTGACTAGGAGAAGTCAGTATGAGGGTTTTCCATACTGACCAGGAGAAGTCAGTATGAGGGTTTTTCATACTGACCAGGAGAAGTCACTATGAGGGCGTTTTCCATACTGACTAGGAGAAATCAAAATGAAGTTTTTCCATGCTGACTATGGGAAGTCAGTATGAGGGCTAGCTATACTGACCTTGGGAAGTCAGTATAAGAGCCTCTACCTTCAAAGCACGAGCTATTGAAAGACATCGAAGCTCGGTCAGACTTTGACATATTCATGCCTAAGTAAAAGTCAGTGCGAGGTTATCTAAACTTGGATTCCTCAGACTAAAACTTAGTCTGACACAAAGTTAGTGTATAGTACACTGACATAGCAAAGCAGAGTAGAGCAGACCTACGGTATAGGCTATGATTGCACGGCATCTTCCATGACTCTAACGACTAAATTTATGTGTCTAACAGGTAGAAATTCGAAATGCCGGAGGAAGTCCTCTATAAATTGGACTGCTCATCAACCTTAAACGTTTACGAATTTGAATGATTCTCACTCTAGAAAGAGCGCTTGGCCGAGCCATCTCTCTGCTAAAACTCTATGAGTTTCCGTGTTTCTTAACACGAGACTTGAGTTCCTGACTCAAGTTATTACTCTGTGCTACTCTCTCTTAGCAAGAGGATGAAGCTTTCCTTTGGTGAATATATCGAATATATCCTTACAAGATATATTCATAGCAGTCAGTTTCCTACTCTGAGATACTGATTATCACGGGCATATACCAACCACCTGAGTTCTGGGAAGAACAACGAACATCCAACCACCAGGAAGAAGGCTGCGGGTGTCGTCCTCACTTCAACCTGAAGACCAAGCTTACAAGGAGTTCTTAGGCGAGTGACCACAACAGACCAAATAACGGAGGCACCGATGGACTGTGTATAGATCGTAAGGAGGCTTGTACTTACTTATTGAGTTTATCCAGACCTTGGGTCTGAAGAGTGGATGTAGGATATTTAGATCCGAAACACTATAAAATACATGTGTTCTTTATTTATATTTATGTCTTGTTTAGTTTTGCAAACCGACTTTTGAAATATTCAATACTTGTACAAGTATTGAAGAGTATATTTTGTGAAACTTACCTAACAACGTCAGACCTAAGCTTAACTCTTATCAAGTACACTAAACTGAGTTCTATTTGCTTAGTTGAACAAGTGCAAGTTTGTTATTTCTACTTCTGCTGCATATACAAACCTTCCGCTGCACATATTTGTACTCTGATTTCTAGACCAACAATTGGTATCACGCGCCAAGGTTGTATTGAGTCGCCTAGGACCAGATCTATGTTCTTGATGTGCTATAAAAACTCATACAAATTCTTAATGCACACACAAGGTTTAATTATCAATCCAGGTCCTTCTTCCCTTTACCTGCTAGATTACCGGGATACTATTGCAAAGTCTAATAGCTAGGCAAAATAAAATCGTAGAGTGATTTCTAACAAACTAGGCAATCAATTTAAACCTATGCTAACAATATATAACAAGCAATCAATTAAACAAAAAAAATCAACATTCAATCTCAATCAATCAAATCAATTCTCTCCACACTTTGGTAAACCAAGACAAACAAATACTCAAATGAGGTAGATAGGGTGTTGAAATAAATGTAGATGTAATCCAATTAGGTTAATCATTGATGTAAACACATTTTATTCCCTAGATGGATGATCAATTTGCTCTAATATAGCCAATTCCTTGTCGCGGCGAATTGGCCGTTGATGATGCTAGAAACTACAAACAATTACGTTATAAGTCCCTAACTCACTCCTAAATGCTCGCAAATTATGGACCTATGCACTTCCTCCGCACAGGGTCTGGATCGAGATACATATGAAGACATGCTATTCACGACACGCCTATCCGCGTATTGGTTGCAATGATTGTGTCAATTATCACCTAGATTGACTCTTACCTACATCTAGATGAATATGAACAAGCTCTAGCATGCTTCAATCACAAAGAGGGAGGTAAACAAACAATTATCAAACCTAATCTTCATACATCCTTTTTCAAATCAACATCTAAATTGAATTAGAACAACATACCTCTCAATTGTAACAATACAAAGTTGAAATGAAATAAATCCATTACAATTGATAAGTAGAAAATGAAATCTTCCCCAATTGGATTTGCTTGGTCTTGATCTACCCCCTTTGATCTTTAACTCTTCTCCAAGGATGATGGATTAGCTCCTTGATACCCTTGGGTGAGGTTTTGGAAGGGATGGAAATGAAATTGTACAGAGGATTTAGGAGGATTCGGTGTAGATTTTGTAAAACGTATCAAAAGTCCCTTCCAATTTCGAGTTTCCCCTTTTTATAATAAGTTGGCAGAGCCTCGGATCGCCCGGGCTAAAATAGGATCGCCCAGGATGACTTGAAACAAAGAAAACTGCCAAAAATTCTCGATTAGGATCGCCCGAGATGGATTTGGCTCGACCGGGATTTGCCTTTGTTATGCCAGGATCGGTCGAGCCAAATCAGGATCAGTCGAGCTCAGCTTCTGTCCTGCCAGGATGGGTCGAGCCAAATCTGACCCGATCGAGCCGTTCTAGATCCCACAGCTTTTTCCTCCAAAAATAAGCCGAAAATGATGTTTTATGCTCAAAACTCAACCTACATCATCCAAAACACAAAAGCACGAAAACACAACAAAAGAACAACAAAAACATATGATATGAGAGTAAAATGACCACAAACATGCACGCTCACACATCAAAATATAGGTCATTTTACGCACATATCAGTTCTTCACACATTGTTTTTGTTTGTGTGTATCAAGCTTAGGTACGCAGAGATGGCACAAATTGCAAAAAGCTTCCAAAGTATTCATGAGAAAACTTTGAGATATGGAAGAAGCGCTCGATGATAATGCTAAAGAAAGTCCATCCAGAGATGGCTGAGGTTATATCTACTGGACCAGTTGAGATCACCAAAGTTAATACTCAGTGTCTTCATGGGCTATTCCAGCGATCTCAACGGTGCAACCACATTCCATGGCTCCGTAAATGTGTCTTTCTTCCACCTGCGCCATCATCTCTGCATCTCTTCATCATTGGTCACTTTGTAGGTGGCAACATCCCCTCCTTCCACTCTCAAACCATACTTTTCTGCCAATACTTCTGGGCTCACTACTATCTTCATGCCCAAAACGCTTGTGGTAAAGAATTTCTCATTTTCATCAACCACGGCTCGTGCAAAGAATTCTACAATTATGTGGGGTCGAAACTTGATAAGCTCCACAAACGAATACTTCAGAAGTCCTTCACGATCGAGTTTGTAGACAAGTCTGCCGTAGTAGTGTTTTCTGAACAATGGATTGTAGAGAATCTTGTCCTTCAGTACTTGAGCCGCCCTTTTTTGTTCAATCGTGAGTTTGCCTTGTGCTCTGCCATGAACAATGGACACCAAACAACTATAGGGAATAGATTCATCATTCTGTTCCTTTTTTTTAACACACCTGTGAACGTCGGCTGAAATTGTTCAGGTTCTCCAGGAATGCTAGGTCTTCCAGATGATTCGGTAGGGGATTGGAACGTTAGAATGATTCTGCCATTGACATTTTTCCTGAACCTACTTCTTTTATACAATATTAAGCAATCAACTTCGTGTGAGCAGTTGGATCTCCCTTATGATCTAGTCAAATCAACAGTTAGGTAGTTAGCGACGATTCGTCTTACGTCCCACGATGATGGAAAGCTACGCGTGGCTGACGTGGCATCTGCTTATTTGTTGCCGCCCTGTGCAACACTCACTCTTTCAATTAATTAGACTCCACAACTGCTCCGTCAATCAAATAGTCCCGCCTTTCGAGAAACTTGAAATCATTATCCCTCTTCTGTCTGATGGGCTAAATATTATTAAATTGCATAATAAAAACTTACAATAAAAATAAAGGTTGTTTTAGTCTTCAATCTCCAAAACTCTCTAAAAACTTATATATTGATTGAAAGATATAAAAATCGAAATTACATGGGTATTTATAGAGGTGGATGTGTATATTTTGAGAGCTAGGATTAAAAATAAGATATATCCGATTTTGCTTCGAATTTTCCTTTTTAATTTTCACGCCGGTCGACACAGACTTGCGTTAGTCGACACAAAAGATTATGAAATTTTCTATCTAGATGATGTCCTGGATTGAAGACTTTATGATTATTCATATCCCAAAGTTAGAATTTATTCTTCAAATTATAAATCATTAATTAAA